>JANHZU010000836.1:102920-118572 GCA_032468055.1 Acrochordus granulatus
AATGCTGAACATAATGAGTACTTTATTCCACTTTTCTGACATCCTACAATTGATTCTTTTGTTTTTAATTTCTCCAGCCATAGCTATACAAAGAAGTTTATATAAGTGTAGCAAAATAGCTATTCACATTTTGTTAAATGGCAGTCCTCCAGTTATGTCTATAGGGAAAAATAGAATAGAATTACTGTAGTATGTTATTATTCCAACTTGTTAATAATATTTTTAATATCTCTCTGTAAAATGGTATCTGTATGTAACTGATTACACTGCTGCTTCAGATTTAGCATCCAGAATTCCCTTTGTGACTAAAGACTTGCCCAGGTAGTCTTGCAAAACAACTCCTACACAGTTCATCAAGTAACTATTTCATGATAATAAAATAGATAATCTAATTAATTATTGAATGATATTACCTTAGCAAAAAGAAAACCCTCCCCCAAGAATTAAACATCATTAAATATATTACATTTACTGTCTTTTCTTGTAAAATATTTTGAAAACTATGCCAAAGAAAAGCACAATGTCATTTATTTTATTGCTTTTGAAATAATGACCAAAAAGAGCAAAAGAAAACCCCAAAATAATTGTTATAGAAATACATATTTGTCAAAGAAAATTAAAAAAAATAACATTTAGAAAGTGCTTTTTTAAAAAGCAGTAAATGTATAGGTAAATGAGTTCCTGCTTTACCTGCTATAGGAGATAGTGCTCATCTCTGTTTCAAGGGCTGTTGAGTCAAGCGCTTGTCCAAAACGGTTTCTGCAGTCATGTGGACAGCATGATGTCACGGAGTGCTGTTACCTTCCCACTGAAGTGATACCTATTTATTCATATTTGCATGCTTTCCAACTGCTAGGTTAGCAGGAACTAGGACGAGAACTCACCCTGTCACACAACGCTCAGGTCTCAAACCTGGGCTGTCAGCTTTCCAACTGAAAAGCAGTGTCTTAACCACTGAGCTATTGCAGCTCCTTAAAAAGTGAAAAAATACAACAAAAGAAAAAAGTATGAAATATTATTTTAACATTATACAGTTAGCATTCTATATATTATACAATGCAAATATTATTCAAGTACATAAATATTTCTAATCATGTCTATAACTATCTAATGCATGTCTATAACTACTCTATTTTGTATAAATGAATCCCATATTTCATTAGACTTTTCCATATGTCTATAGGCAATCTGCTCATAAGTGGCAAGTGCTATCAGGTCTTCAATCCATTGAATGAAAGGGGTCTCACTTCTCTTTCCAATGCTGCAGTCTTGGTCACAACAAGGATACAGAGAATACATTTATGTTGCCCAGTTTGTCAAATTACATGTACTCGGTAGGTAGTTCAAAAGGATATTATCTTCTAAAAAATTTAGCTTTGATCTCACAATCGTATTTATATCATCCACTACTTTTTCCCAGAACATAGGAGGTATAGGACATTGTAAAAATTTGTGTTTTAAAGAAGCATTATTCTTATTACATCTCCAACAAAATGTTGTTTTTGACATTTTCTTTTCTATACAAATGTAATGGAGTCCAATAAATTCTAAATATTATGCTTTGTTGTGTAATTCATAGTTTGAGATCCACTGGGACTAGCTATAGAAGTTGTCTAGGCAACATGGAAACCTCTGACTCTTTATTCCAGTCATCTGCATATCAAATTGGTTTACTGATAATAAATATCTATAAAAACTAATAGTAGGGTTTTTTAGGATTTACTGATACAGTGTCATCATGCATGAGCTTTTGTGAAGATATGTGTGTGCCCACCAAAACCTTGCGTGCATACAATAACAATAATTCACCTGTTTTACAGTGAAACTCGGGCAGCTTTATAACAACAAAGAAGTCTACAAGAAAGCAAATAAGATCCTATATAATCAGGTCAGAAATAAACTGCCCAAAGATATCAGTATAGCAAAAACGAACTACTCTGAAGAACTGAAAAATTAATTTTCAGCAAATGATCCTCCTTCTGTGTGGAGAAGCCTATAGACCATCACTGGCTACAAAAAAAGTCCATCGCCTTCTGTTGAGGAAAGCCATCAACGAGCGGATGACCTGAATACTGCAGGTTTGAAAAACAGCCACTATCACCTACCACTAATAACCCATCTCAGATACATTAACAGCAGATATTTCCTCTACAATCACATCCATCTCTCTTTCTGGGCTTCCTCTCCTCCTAGTCATTACACCTTCCTGGGCTTCCACCTCTAATGATTATGGAAATAGATGTCCAAAATCTCCTTCAAAAATAAAAAAATCAGATAAGCACCTGGCCCAGATGGAGTGATCCCTGCCTGCCTGAAAACACAATTTGCCCCTTCTTCACACAGATTTTGAATAGATCACTAAAGCTGTACTACATTCCTTCATATGAAGCTAAGAAAGCCTCCATCAGCAGACTGAGTGACTACAGTCTCATCGCTTTAACATCTGTGGTCATGAAGAACTTTGAAAGGCTGGTGCTGATCTACCTGAAAGCAATCACAGATCTTTGGGCAAATAGGTTAACAGATGATGCTGTCGATATGTCAGTGCATAATATCCTGCAACATCTTGACTCCCCAAGGATCTATGCATGGATCTTTTTTGTGGACTTCAGCTCAGTGTTTAATGCCATCATCCCAGATATTCTTTACTACAAACTGACCCAACTCACTGTACCTGCCCATATCTGTAAGTGGATAACCAGCTTTCTGACAGATAGGAAGCAACAGGGTGAGGCTAGGGAAAATTACATTCAGTACTCTGACAATCAGTATTAGTGCTCCACAAGGATGTGTGCTCTTTCCACTACTTTTCTCCATCTACACCTATGATCACACCTCTTGAGACCCCTCTGTCAACATTTTGAAATTTGAAGATGACACAACAGTCATTGGACTCATTGGAGATGGTGATGAATCTGTGTATAAAGGGGAAGTTTATCTGTGTATAAAGGGGAACAACTGGCCCTGTGGTGCAGTCAAAACAACTTAGAGCTGAGTACACTCAAAACTATAGAGATGACAGTGGATTTTAGGAAGAGTCCTCCTATTTTACCCCACCTCTTTACCATACACAGCAACACAGTATCAACAGCACATTCCTTCAAGTCTTTGGGTTCTATAATTTCCAAAGACTTGAAATGGACAGCTAACAGTAGCACCATTATTAAGAAGCCACATCAGAAGATATACTTCCTACCTCAGCTCAAGAAGTTTAACCTGCCTCAGGAGCTATTGATACAGTTCTACAGAGGAATCATTGAGTCTGTCCTTTGTACATCTATAACTGTCTGGTTCCATGCAACAACCATGCAGGACAAGTATAGACTCCAACATACAGTCAAGATCACAGAAAGAATAATTGCCATTAACCTGCCCTCCATAGAGGACTTATATATTGAGAGGGTCAAGAAAAGGGCGGAGAAGATATCTGCAGATCCTTCTCACCCTGGACACAGTTTGCTTGAACCTCTTCCCTCTGGCAGGTGCTATAGGATATTGCATACCAAAACTACAGACACAGAACAGTTTTGTCCCCTGTGCAATCATTCAAATGAATGCTTGACTCATGTTGTATGATAATACTACATGTTAGAACACAAGTGCAAAGAATTCTAAATTAACCCAGAAGTTCTGTCTAATGTGTATACATAATTCTACACTTATAATATTTCCTTTCAACTGGCTGCACACTTCCTGCTGAATAACTAACTTTATTTGTTATGTTATTTTATACTGTTGTCTTACAAATATACTGAGATCTGCTGTACTAGAGTCAAATTCTTTGCGTGTTTAACCATGCTTGGCCAATAAAGTATATGTATCTATATTTAATAAGTTGTTCTGGTGTCTCAGGTATCTCAGAATCTGAAATGGTGCTGGTCGAAAGCGATGTTAACAAATGTTGTAGCGGTAAATAAAGCCATTGGGTTATATCTGATAATTGATTATCTCACCTGATGTTTCTGAATTCAAATAAAATTATTATAAGGCGTCTACCCACATTCCGTATCATTCAGTAGGGAAACACTGAAAAACCAGTTTCTTAATAGCTCAAGATGATTGCGCTATGATCAGGTACATAACAATGTCATTTTTTTATTGGCAGATAAAACAGCCTTTTCCTGTGAAAAAGCTTCCTTCTTCATTTGATAAGGGGTGCGGTGGCACAAGTGGTTAAGAGCTCGGCTTGCCGGCTGGAAAGTCAGTGGTCCGGGATCGCGACCCAGCATTGCTGCACAGCAGGGCGAGCGCCTGCTGTTCCATCCCAGCTACCGCCCACCCAGTGGTTCAAAAGCGCGTGAGCGCGAGTAGATAGATAGGTACTGCCCCTTCCGGCGGGAAGATAACAGTGTCCGTGTGCCTTAGGCGTCCAGTCATGCTGGCCACATGACCACGGAGCCATCCCAGGATGAACACTGGCTCTTCGGCTTAGAAATGGGGATGAGCACCGCACCCTAGAGTCAGTCACGACTGGCAGGATCTCCTTTACCTTTACTTTTACACCCCCACATCTGACCTTATGCAAAATATAATAAATAAATCATCAATTTCCATGAGAGGAAGTGAAAACAATTTTTCCTCTTCAAGTTCTGAAATCTAAGATGCACAATGAAGCAGGAATTCCTGCAAAGGGTAAAGAAGACTTCAAACTTAAAGTCACAGTAATTTGTCCTCCTAGTGTTAATTTTATTGTGGATTCAAATATATTGCATTCAAGTCACTAAAAAATTATGCACTTTGAATCCAACTGAGTTAATGGGATCTCAGAGGTCTCAGGCTATGGTTGCCAAGCATAGAATTATCTTGAACACTCAAGATAAAGTTGGCTTTTGTTTTTTTTTACAACAGAAGAACAGCAAGTCTCTGTCTGGATATATCACAGTTATTATTTTTATTGGAAATATGAGACAAGTATTTTAAAATCTGCAACTATTTGTGAGTCAGATATTATTTTCATAACTAGATAACATAGAAAATGCCAATGTATCTTTCATACTAGTAACAAATGGGGCTCTCTTCAGCCATATGGCAGATTCCAAACTTGAAACTGAGTAAGAACATAGATGCATACATGGTCCTTACTCTCTTTAGTCTCTATGTAGATCACTACAGTTTTGATGGAAATGATGTGAAGGGGAGTACAGACCCTTACATAAACTAAGATCTGAATAAAGCAGATTCTGAACTGTCCAGAGAGCTTCATTAACTTTCTGGTGGACTGGACTGATCAAGGAGAGGAAAGAATTAGTTTGCATGCCCTGTTCTTTCCCCATTTCACATGAAGAGGAGTGCTTTTCCAGGAGAATTTCCCCATGCCTTTTTCAATATTTCATACTTCATTTATTTTTATTGCCACATATAAATGAACATATTTCAGGTTTTCACTGACTAACATATGCAGTTCAGCTGCTTTTACTTAATGGTTTACTATTTCTAGAAATCTTGTTTCATTCAGAAATAAGCAAAGATATTTTTAATATTTAGTTGCTTGTTAACAAATGAGAGTCTGAAGGATGGAAAGCTAATCCAATAATGTTCTTGAATGTTAGGGTTATAAGATAGCATTTAGGTGGTTGAATTTCACAAAAAGTGGAGAATAGTTATCTTGTATACAAAAGGACCAGTAAAAGCTACATAAATCAAACCATAAGAATGTATAAACATGTGTTGGAGTCTAAAAGTCAAGTCACATTTTGAAATTGGCTCTGGGATATCTAAAGCAATAATCTTCCAAGTTTAGCTATACATTATGAGGGAGTTTGGATATGTTAGCTGTCTTAAATTGGTTACAAAGATAACAAAGGCGGGATATAAATAAATGCATAAATACTGTAGGGTTAAACATGGAGATTATAATAAACATTTTAGTGTTTATTTGACTCCTATATTACTGGAAAAGATACCCAACCCTGTTTTTTAGACGTAGACTGGACTTGGAACCAAATCCATTGGATTGTTTCTATTTTGTTTCACTTCCATGCTAATGCTAAACAAACCCACAATATTATGGAAGGTAGAACTTATAGCCAGCTTATGAATAAAGTCACAACACAGGGTGGGCATATCAGATACCCATAGGATTTTCTCCCAACTATATTTTTTCCAATAGTCCATGAAAAGACCTGGGCAGAGAGGAAAAATAAGGAAAATGAACATATCTGAGCAATGGAACAATCAATCAACTTTTCTGAGTTCACCTGATGTAAATATATCACATGTATGTCTTCCTTCTCTTCCCTTGGAAAAAAAGATCCAATTCTACTTTAGAAAGGAATAAAATATACAGTTTGTTAGTAGTCAAAGAATAAATGTCACTAAGTGACAAAATAAACATGAAAGAAAACATCTAGAATGGTGCATTTATTTCCTGGTGGTAGTGGATAAAAGATATAATATCTCAGGATGACTGAGTTAGAATTAGATTGGCATAAAATTAAAAATAACTTGTCATTCCTTGTTCACTCAGTTTAGACTGGATTTGGCAAATTGATCCATCTATCAAGGACCTGGAATAGGCAGATGTTGTTTTTGATGTTGTTAAAGGTATTGTCACAGGCTGTAAGCTGTTCAGAATAATGCTGCCTTTTGCAATTGACTGATGGTGAATTTGTCAATGCTGATGGTGTTCAAGTGGTGCTCCAGTTGTTTTGAAATTGCACCCAAGGCCCCTATGACTATTGGTACTATTGTTGCTTTATTTTTCCGCAGTCATTCTATTTCTATTTGCAGGTCTTTGTATTTTGTGATTTTCTCCAGTTCTTTCTCTTCAGTTCTGCTCTCTCCAGGTACTGCCACATTCAGTTTCTCCATTTCTGTTGTTATTAGTTCTGTCATTTCAGTTTCTTTTTTGTTGTTATCCATCTCTTTTAGCCAAATTGAATACTTATTGTATTTCTTTGGGTTGTCTTAGAGCTGCACTGACAAAGAAGAAACAGTTCTTCCTGAGAAGGCAGAGGAGAATGTGCCTGGTTTGAGAATGAAAATGATTCAATATCTATGCTGGTTTCCTCTCCTGTTGTCTCCTCTGGTTTTCCTCTACCATCTGAGCTACTTCTGGCAAGGCTTTGATTTTTTTGCCCTGAGTAGAGCTTTGTAATTCGTTCAACTCTACTTCTGTTAAAAAAAAAAAACTTTATTTCTTATTATAAATTGACATTGATCTGCTAGTCTCTCTTCTGTTTCTGAATGTTGCTCTTTCCAGAAATGGTACATTCTTTTCAGGTATCCTTGTTGGACTTAATTTATAACAACAGATCATTATTTCTTTGTTTTCAATATTCATATATCTGAGGCAGGTAGAAACCTTTTCTTCCAGTAGTTCTGCATCTGCTGGCCCTGGTTGCTCAGCCAACAGTCCTGAGTCCTGTAGCCCATTTTCACCAGATGTCCAGGAACTCCAATATCTAGCACAATCCTTGCTGATCCAGGCAACAATCGAGTCAGTATGGGTTTCTGATTATTATTAATATCTTTTGGAGTACTGAGTTATTAAAATAAGAGCACAATTTTATAATAATAATTCACTTCGCAGAATTGGGTGGCTTTGGAGCAGCCAATCTCTCTTAGCTCACCTCATCTCACAGAGTTGTTGTGGGGAAGATAGGAGGAGGAAGGAGTATCAGGTATGTTTGCCACCTGGAATTATTTGTAAACCATAATACAATAATAAAATACCATTCAATTATATAGCTCTTCAATTATATATAACCACAGTTTATACATACATACATATATATATACCAGATAATTTACTCCTGACAAATAAAGACACTGTCATTAGGAACAGGAAAAATGTAAAACAATATTAAGAAAATGGCATAAAACAGAAATATCTGGCCACAATAAAAGTTATAAACATTAAAAGCACATTTCCAGGAAATTCACAACTGCATGGGCAAACTGACATTAAATCATATGGCTGTAGAACATAAGTAGAAACCCTTCAGATGTTGCTGAACTTAACTACTGATTTACACATTATTTTTGGCCATGCTGGATGACACTGCTGAAAAATCACAGATTCACAACACCCAGCTTTGATACCTGTAGGATAAGAGAAAAGAAATCACTTCTCTCCCTCACAGATGAAGAAATACCAGATAATTTACTCCTCACAAATAAAGCAATTCATCACACGCACGCACACACGCACACAAACACACACATATATATGTATGTATGTATAAACTGTGGTTATATATAATTGAAGAGCTATATAATTGAATGGTATTTTACCTAGGCAGTGCACAGTCAAAATATAAGAACCAGATACATTTTAAAAAAAGCAAATTTTATTACATGTAGTTGTTTTGTCTCTATTGTCTATTTTGTTTTGAAGTTCAGAGACTATGCACCCTTTTTAAAAAATTATTCCATCTTTATTTTATTATTTAATTTTTATTTTTATGTATTTGATTGTCATCCCACCTGTATCATGGTTTAGAAATAATTCCAGATGGCGAACATACCTGATACTCCTTCCTCCTCCTATCGTCCCCACAACAACTCTGTGAGATGAGGTGAGCTAAGAGAGATTGGCTGCTCCAAAGCCACCCAATTGGCTTTGGTGACCGAAGTGAGACTAGCACTCATGGCGTCCTGGTTTCTAGCCTTAACCACTATTTGGTAATATTTTTCTGCACCTCCAGATTTCAAGTATTTCCAATATTTTGAAGTACACTTAGAATTTATGTGTGAGATAACTTGATAATCCAAAGACAAGTATTTCTGTAGTCATTCATTATATAAAAATTCACAGCAAAGTTCTCTTAGAGAACTTCCCTAGAAAATGTTATATTTTACTTTTTCTTCTGAATAAAAATTAATTAGCAGCATGTTTTTTGAATGCTAAAGTCTCATAGTAACTAGCATAGAAAAAGCCAGGCAAACTGAAATTTACCTTATAAATGGATTTAAGACTCTTCTGTCTAATCCTTAATCCTTGTCTTTCTGAACAGCATACATAAATAGTAGTAGCAGATAGCAAGATAGATCAGCATAGTTCTGAGTAAAGAAAACCAGAAGGAGAATTTGACACTTGAGAAGCCTTTGACAACCTATGTTGCGGACTGTCAATAATGTCTGTTTTACAGATTAGATTTTCTTTATTAGATTGAACAAAAATTTAGACTAAAAGTCACATTCGTTGACATGGGCAGCTGTATTAGTTTGATAAATGAATACATAAAATCTATGTATATCTAGTGAGAAACAAACTTTACTGAAACCAGAAGAATTTATTTTCAGCAACATGAATATAAAGCTACAGCTTTTCCTGCAAGCAGAACTCCAGTAAATTCAAAAGTATTTATTTTTAACTCAATCTGCATAGATTTGTACCACTTGGAATTCAGAACACCTTCTATATTTCTTGTCTAAATCATTATTTTAAACATCTGGATTGCAACCTACATTTATTTAATAGATTTTTTTATCTTGGCACTTTAATTTTTTTATTTTAAAATTATGTGTTCGGAAGCACTGAATTGCAGATATTCTTTAAATTATAAAAATCAGATTCAAAGCATATACACAGAGAAACACAAATATGTATGTAAGCCTTGAACGCTGAAAGGGAAAAATAGAAACATCTTTTTAAACCTTCCTTTGTTTGTTCCTTTGTTAATATCTTGCTCTGCTAGGTTTACAAATCCTAAATAAATAGAAATTAGTGCTCCTTACTTTGCAGTCCATTTGCTTTAGATGTTTGCCTTGAGGGACATTTGTGTATTCTACTAATGGCTGCAGCAGAGGGCTGTCTCATTTTCATTCTGGCAAAAAAACCCTGTTTCCATGGTTACAGTTTCATTTGCTGGGGAGAAACTGATGGTTGCTAGTGATCCTGTCATAAGCAACTTCTGTCAGATTTCTTATCAAGTAGACATATTTTGACAAAGTGAACGATAACACCATAATAAGAGAAGTAAGTTGTTACTTAGCGTAATGAACCATTTAGCATGAAATGAAATGTGAAACCACACTGTAAAGACAAAATGTGCGGGGACAGAAAGTAATATTTATACATATTTCTTTTTCCCACACATACACATGGATGCATGCATATATGCACAAGTACACATAAACATAGACCATAATCAGTATTACAGTGATTACTGTCTTACCTGCTGTGGGTTGTTAAAGTAGCTGTACAAGGTAAAATTGCATTTCATTTTAGGATCACATATAAACCTGCAGCTAGGATGCATATCACAAAAAGCATGTGTAAAGCTGTAAGGACATTTAAGTTTGTCTGTATTAGGACATTTAACTTGGATTGGCCCAAGGCTAGCCTCAGGGCTAAGTGAGATGTTCTATTTGAAAAAGCATGATAAAAGACAGGTCACAGCATTCTGCTCCCAACAGCTTATGCATTCGTCTGGTTTGCCTCTTAGAACTGGCAAGCAGGGTTGGCTGAGTTCTTTCTTCATGTGATTAGGTGTGACTGGCCCCTGTGATTAATGGGGGATGCAAGACCTGCTTCAAATTACTCCATTGGGGTTTTGAAGACCATCCTTTGCTAGCGTGAAGGATCAATACCTAGCATCAATACCTAGTGGTATAGCCTCTGCCGAAGGAAGCTTCATAGGGCTTGACTGGAATAAAGGCTTGTGGAGACTTAGATACAACATAATGTCCTTGGAATCACAGGTGCTGAGAATAATGGAATTAAACCCAGTCATATAGTTTAAAAGAGAAACAGTACAGGCCACCTCCTCTGGTTGAAAGAGAAATATGCTATTGCTGCTTGCAAACCAGCTTTGTCAGGCAGTGCAAGAGTTGGTTGGATAGATGGTTAACTGGTTGGTTGGTTTCATTGTTAGCTAGACACTTCAGTTAATTTTTCAGAGAAAATTCTGATTTTGAGTGACAAAGTAACCGTAGCTGTCACCAGTTTATAAATTAGAGTTGGGTATATTTTTACAGAAACTATGTGTGTATATAAGTATCAGCATTTCAGTGATGTTAAACTCTATGCAGATAGATGTTGAATTTACACTTGGTGATGAAAAGTTCTAGCACTTAACAGAATATTCATTACCTTCCATTCTTACTTAAACCACAGGTTTGTCTTTTCAGAATAGAGCTATGTTATTCAGAAAATCCATACTGTAAAGGCAATTCTCAGGAAGATCTGAAAGTGATTGACAAATCTACTCTGACTAAACATTCAGCATTCTTACTGGGATGACACCACACACATTATGGAAAAATGTCAAAAAGAGAAGAAACTTGGAAAAGTAAAGTCCCAAAAGGAACAGAAAAACTCTCATATGGCTTGATACATATATAATTTATAATTAAAATATAGTTGACATAATTACAGTGAAAGACAGCTGTACTTTGGTTCATCAAGGTGCTTTATGCCATAGAAGCAGTAAAATGTCCATGTGTCAAATCCTCTTCCAACTGTTTGGAACTGCCAAACAAGGCCTTGAAGCAAAGCAAAATGTCCACTTCACTGTACAAAAGAGCTTTGAAGGTGCTTTGTGCAAATACTCATCACAGCCAAACATTCTTTTGAAGCTTTGGATAGCCATAATTATAACACATATTTGATGTGGATTCAAATTGTCTGTTAAGAGAATAGACAATGGAATATCATGGAAAGCATTAGAATTTAATAAGAGCAATTTACCACCTGATTTCTAGAGCAGAGTTCTGAGAACCTCTAGTAAAAGTAACATCTTACCTGAGTTGAATTTACTTCTTGGTGAGTTTATGGACACTAGCAGTAGTAGTGTGATTTAAATAGCATAATATTTACTATTACCTTCTCGTTTGATAACTTGCTTACTTCTCATCCTAGGTTACAGATCCTGTATTCCCTGGTGGTCCTATCCAAGACCAGCCATCAACAGCTTCCAAAGAGATTGAGTTTGGAATAAGACATGGCTACTTTTATAATTCAAAAAGAGACCTTTTTATGAATTTCTCCATATTCTAAAGCACTTTTTCACTGGATTTTTCTAGCTTATTGTATTTTATTTAAAAGTGAAACCAATGAAAATTATGGACATATAATTCTGTTTTCACTGAACACTAATTAATAGCTTTCTTTACTGGAAATAAACATGAAAAAGGAATTGAATGTGCATGACCAGACCTGTTCTCCATTAACAGAAAAAATATTCTTCTGGCATGAATTTTTTTTAGGTTTTAGAGGGTTATCTTTACTGTGTTACTCAAAAGTTTTTTATAAAAGTACATACTGAACCTCAAGTAAGTGTGTTCAAATGCCAATAGAAACCACTGAATGACTCAAAATTTCCATCTAGTATTGAGTCATCCAAGATTAAGTATGCTCATCATTTTATTCAGTTGCTATTTTCAAGAATGGGGTGATTGCACTGAAACATTAAATTTTGTTCCTGTCTGCAGCTGTTTCTTGCTGTTTTTTTCCCCCTCAACCTTTCCCTTTCGGCATTTGTTCCTAGATCTTTTCATTTAATAGCATGATTGTGCTTCCTCTGGGAACATTTCCATTGTAACTTTACTGATTAAGATAATTCTTCAACCCTGCCTCTGTGCCTATTCATTACTAAATAAAACTAGAGCTACTACAACTATTGTTCATCATTGGTGCATTAAGTAAAACAATGTTAATCTCCAAAATAATATTCTCTATGATTGTGGGAAAAGTCTAATTCATTCTGGCAGTTGTGTCATTTCAGAATAAAAATTCCTTCCATCATAGAAAAGAAATTATTTGCATCTTGATTGTCTTAATAATCAAGGTAAAATTAAGACCTAAGTTAATAGGTTACATAAATGAGCTCAACTTTAAAGGAATAAAATTGCATAGAGCAACCAAATGGAAATGCTTAATTTCTCAGCAAGAAGAAGAAATAGAAGACAATAGTAAGTCTCTCTAGAGTTAAAATTGTACAATTCCCTGATCTGAAACAATTCTCTCCCTTGATATTACTAATGTTTGAAATGCCTCAAGTGGGAAATCACCAGAAAATAAAATGCATTCTGCTTCTGCTTGAGGCACTATAGTTTCAACCCTGAAAATTAAAAATATATAGTAATAATTTCTGACTCAAATTAAGCTACTTTGGTGTAAATGTCATTTTCACTACAGATGAGCTCATACAGACTGGTGATTGGAATAGAGTACTGAAAATCTGTAAACCTGTATACTTCTGAGGCATTTTAAAATTATTGTTATGGTTGTATAAAACTTTTGGTCCTAAAAATAAAAATTATCATTTAAGAAAGAGGAAGCAACTATGAGAAAAGAAAATGCAGAGTAGATAGGGCTCTTTCACCCATTTCATTTATCACATTTCTATATAACCTATGACATTTGCATGCCTCTGGACATGTCTCATATTGGTCAATATTTTCTACTCTTTTCAGTATTTTTCTTTTTTGAGTCTATATTTTTTACTGTATTTTTGTGTGAAGACCATTCAATAGCATACAATTGTGTAATGTATTTATGACTTTAAAAGACTGCTGCTTTTTGGCAATTGTGCCATCATCTACAGAGCAAAAAGGAAAGATGGCATTGTATATCTGTCCAATGTTAGAACATGTGTATCATGAATCATACATTAATAAAATCAGAATTAAGAGTATCAGAGTAGAGGACTGGAGAGAAAGAGATGAAGTGTTGGAAGAGTGAAGGTGCAGGAATATAAAAAATGACTACAAAGAGACAAGGAAAAGAGTGATTAAGCATCATGACATTTCATAATATCAAACCAACTGAGTTACTTCACTTAAATAATTTCCTAGAATCCATTTACCACTGTAACTATGTTGAATTATTAGAAATTTGTCTAAATGTAGTTTCTCTCAAGACGGCCTATGCTTAATTTCACAATCCCGTCAAGAGATTATGTGAACTCCAAAGAACTGGTAGTCTGTATCAGTCTTTCTCAATTAGATGTTTTATAAATTTTTGAGTTGAGTGGGAGTTCAGTGAGCTGTAGTTCTAAAAATTAAGTGGGTAATGGGTTGGGAAATTTGCCTTGTATTGATACACATAGTTTTGGGATTAATACTAGTCCTAAGCCACAACTTCATAGACTTCATAGACTTCATAGACTTAGAGAAAGAAGCTTCATTTTTCTGGAAACATTGTAGATAAGTTTCTGAAAATGTATTTGAAACTATTTTAATTTTGCAACCCTCATTTTTATCATTTAATTAATGCCATTCCTCACACTTTTGAGGCAGCACCTAATAATTTTGACAAGTAATTATAATACCTGGTAAAAGCTAGATTGAGATAAACTGGATCCTTACTATTGGAACTAAAACTGCCTTTCCAAAGCAGACTAGCAATGGGTAACTTGGATACTATGTAGAAGAAAGAGTTGGATAAAATAATGGAATCTCGTGAAAGTGGGAATAGCTACATAACGTAGAAAAATTCTGAATAAAAACGGTATTTAGGAAAGTTGTGAAAGATCATGATGAATTCTGGTGGCATCTTATCAAGACCCCTACATTAATTTTTCTTTTTTCTACTTTCTATTTTCTGACTCCTCTTATTATGCTGAACACTATATCTCCTTTTCTGTTTATGCCAGAAAATAATGTAAAAATATTTTAAATCTGTTAATTATTTTTATTTCAGAAGTGAAATATATTAAGCAAGGTTGCACAAATCCACCTATTCCCTGTCTTCACTAAACCTTTGCACAGTAACAAGGGCATCCTGAAGTATGAAAGGAAAAGGAATGCAAATCTGCTGAGAGTTAGGTAAGGGCAACGAAACTGCTGTTTTATGATTAGTATAGTACATATCTGCTATTATTCCTTTATTTATTATTCCTTTATTCTAAATAGAAATTCAATTACAGGCCTGAAGTACATTTTAGTTTGTTTGGCTTCCTTGGAACACAAAGCCACAGAACCTCTGAGATACAATATTGCTGCAACTGTTCATTTGCAAAAAAAAAACATGTAGGTCCAGAAATCCCAACTTAAATAGTTTGGCCACTCACTATTCCAAGACTGACATGCCTCGATACATAGAAAAAGGCTTCTTTGGTTTTAATTCTGGATTTTTTCATCCAATTTATGCAAAATTAGGAGTTCCTCAACAATATTTCATAATAGAGCACATTATATTGTTTGTGCAAGAACTTTGATGTTTTTGACATGGTAACATGTGTGACACTGACAGCTTTAAACATGAAAAAGTGGCTTATTTATTTTATTTATTTATTAAATTTATTTGCTGTACAGTTCTCTACTGTACAAGGCGGTTTGTTTGTTTTTAACATGCCATATGATACAATTAAAAAAGCTATAATGTCATTGAATACTATTACTGTTATATGGTCAAATCACAAAATATATCACAATAATTATTGATCATATAACAAGCATAATTATTATGGTCAAGTAAATGGTTGCAACTATAAGAACAGCAGAAAACATCAGAGAATAATGAGCAACTGCAAGTTGTCATGGAGCCAAATCTATGACAAAACAGCAATTTGTTTATTTGAATTGCTTCAGTGAACATCCAAAGATGTTCGGATACAGTTTACATGTATTGCAACAAAAGTTTAAAAAGCAGGCACCTGGATTTTTCAAGTAGAAGACGTTTCACTTTTTATCCAAGAGGCTTTCTCAATTCTGAAATTGAACTGGTAAGAGAGCTGGTTTATACTCTTCTAGGAAGGAGGAG
>JANHZU010000836.1:129070-143645 GCA_032468055.1 Acrochordus granulatus
AGAAATGATTGTCCCTAACATTTGAAACAAGTAACAATGATTAACACACAATATAAAGCAGAAATAGAACAAACTAATCAGCACTTATGGATCTGTTTTGAGGCAGATTCTGGCCTCGGCTGCTGCTTGGCTGGCTGCTGTCCTGCGCTCCCCACTGGATCAGAGGATCTGCTGCTGCTGCCGTAGAGGCAAAACAGCCTTTTCCCTTTTCCCTCAGTAATGCCTTTCCAGGGTCTTTCCTGGGCAGTTTGGAAATGTTTCTTGTCTTAACCTGTCTCCGTGCTGTGAGGGGAGAAGAGATGGACAACAGGGAACGGGCTGAATGGTGTCGGGCGACAAGGGTTTGTGTGTTTTTGTGTGTGTGTGAGTGTTTTGAGAACAGTTACGGCTGACGTGAGGGAGACGAGAGGGAGTAGGGGAGGGGGAGGGGATTGCCTGGAGGGAGAATCCGGAGTCTGAGTCTCGTCAGTTCTTCTCTTGAATGCCTTTCACTTAATTTACGCTGTTCACGCAGCGAGAGAGGAGAACTGTCAGCTCCACTGTGAGAGATTTCTTGCACAAACTCATCATGTGGTACTTATCTTGCGAGTTAGCGCTCGTCAACCGAAATAAATTTTATTAAAAATTTTTGCTCGTCTTGAGAAAACCTCATGCACCAAAGTGCTCACAATCTGAGGTTCCACTGTACATGAACTTCAGAAAGCAGTCATTCATTGTTCGTGAAATACTACTATTTTGGTTCTTCAGTTCTGTATTGTTATCTAAACTGTGATCAAATCTGGCTGAAAGGGAGGTAGCTTGAGAATTTATAATTGGATAAGCTGCTGCTTTTGAAAGCACTTATCAAAATTCTCATCATTCAAGAGAGAATTCATCAACAATTAAAGATGCCTCTTGTTCCTAATTTTAAAAGACACTCTTTTTAAAATTATACCTGATGCCCTTTGTCCCACAAAATCTGGATTCATATTCATATTCAAATACTTTATCAGCCAAGCATGATTAGACATGTAAGGAATTTTACTCCGGTACAGCAGTTCTCAGTGTACTTGCAAGACAACAGTAAAAAACAAGAACATAAACAAATAAGCAAATTATTGATATATAGAAATGACACTTCTGCCTGAATTGAAGATTAATTGCAGATTCAGTTATTATCATGAAAATTCTCATTAATTTAATAATTTAAAATTTGAATTATACTTACAAAGAGAATTCTCAACTGTAATGGGCCAGATCCATTACTGATATGTTCTCTTGTTTCTCTATAACTATTTCAGTATTTGCTGTGTAATCCAAAATCCACTCCAGATGGAATATGTTGAAGACTATTTTTCTCAGATTTGTCATATCAATTTTGCCCTGTTATATACAAACACTTGAATTCATAGGGTACATCAACAAGATAGAAGGAATGTCTCTACCAGTTGCTATTAAACTGCAAATTTCCTTATCTCTCATTGCCATACTGCCTAGAGCTGATACGAACTGAGGTTCAAGAACATCAAGAGGGTCACATTATAGGTACCCAACAGAAGTCACACTAATGCCACATGTATATTAAAATCATCATGCAAGTTACATAAATCACAATGTAAACCAAATATTTTGTGTGCATGATATAAATAAATATTATTGCAAAATTACTTTCCTTGCTGTTAGCCTGATAAGGATTTATTTGGAAAATTCTAAGAACACTTCATTATTTTTATTTCAAGTATATGAAATTAGAAGTATATGAACTATTTCCCATAGTGAGTTATCAATGTCAGCTGACTTGAATAAACATGAGAGATTGTCTGTGTTGGATTTATGAGTGTGCAACCACATGTGTGTGTATATGCATTAATGGTCTTTTTAGCTTATGTTTTAGTCTTCAAAGATGTCTTGCCAGCTGCCTGAGATGAAGAAGAAAGAATGAATTAAAACTTAGACTGAAGATATTATTGAATTTTAGATTAACTTTCTCAGGGATCAGTCTTGATCAATATTCTGCTTATCTACTTTATGCATAACTTTTTTCCATTACTATATTTGTTCTTATTCTTACCTGAATGTACTCTGGATAACATTCTGGATGACATTAAGCTTCAGGAAACCATTAGGGTGCTCTTACTATTCATTCTCCTTCATATTTTATAGATTATATATATGGATTCATCCAACAGAAAGTTTCCAGGTTCAAGATTCAATATGTTTCTGTTTCCTTTCATAATTCTTAAAACCATGTGTCCATGATTAGATCATTTCATTATGTAATGTTCAAACTTTTATATTCTACAAGTGTTTCTTCTCTGCCAAAATTATCCAATTCTCAAAATGAAGTCAGTCTACTCCATTTAATGATAATGAACACCAACTGGGCAAATAACAACTACAAAAGCAACAACAACCTTTCCTCGGAAAAACACTGACCTCCTAATCCATGCTTTTTAGATATTTTCTTTTAAAAATTAAAATTGTATGTGTTAATTAATTTTTTCCAAATACCTAAAATTTTGCCTTATATTTACAGTCAGCAGCATCCAGAACAAAATAAATGAAACATACTCAATAACATAATCATCCAAATGTAATTATTGGTACATCAGGTTGTCTGACACATATATGTCAAGATCTTTACGTGATTAAGTTTTCATGCATATGTTGTCAGTTGCCCTCGCTTTTCCTTTCCTCACAAAGATATCTCTGCAGTATATTTTTAGTTGCAATTCTATATCTTTTTGCCTACTGAACAGGACTCATAAGATAATAGGCTTTCAGAGCATCTGTAGTGATAATAATGTCCTATTTGCTTTTGAGTAGATTCACACAGTATGCCAAGCTATATTTTGCTTTGTTTAGCATAAAGTAGTGGCTTTGTATTGTATGAACCCAATATATAGCTCTAATGTAATATGCAGAATAAACCATTTGTGATTTATTCAGATAGCCATGGTTAAACAAATGTGGATTCACTCTGTCTATTCATTTTTTCCTGTTCTACCTTGAACAAATTGATGCTTAATAGGATACAATTCTATATTGATTATTTTTCTCTCTAATGTATGCTTCATAGAAGTGTGTCCCCATTCTATTTTTAAGCACTATCTTTAAGCAAATAGATCTTGCATAGAAATAAGTGCAAGACGTTCCATGCAGGCAAGTGGAAGAGGGACAGATAATTTTATCCCTCTGCATCCAATCAAGAAACTAAATGACTGGTATTCTTCATTACAGAATTTAATTTGCATGGAACAGTACCGTAATAAGACTTACTTCTCCTCTAATATTTCTAGAAACTTCTTGGATATGAATGTAAGCTTCATAGATAATGAGTATTTACTACTTCCCCAATTAATTATTGGATGCTGAAGCAGTGCTAATGGCTTGGGAGTAGGAAAAGTTTTAGTGAAACACTGCTGCTCATTTCAGCAATTTTACATGTCCAATATTAATTTTAATTGCATAGCCCAGTCTTACCCATATTTATACAACTGAACATCCACAATGAGGTCTTCACTCTTAGGTTACTGAACAACTCACTTTTTGATATTTCACATTGTCTTGTTTTTATCAATACTATATAAAAATTTAAGATGATTCTTTTGGTCTTCTGCTTAAGCAAGCATTTGGTTTTCTTTCCTTATGATGTTTCCGTTGTCTTTTCATGTTCTCCTCTCCTAATCTTTCCACTCAATGAGTTTCTTTTGTTATTTGCCTTTTTCATTTTGTGTCAACAGAACATAAAATTGGGTCATGTCTTTCCTAATTGATGTATCACAAACACTATTTTTTTAAAAAAATCCCAGTATGAAGACTATAAATCACCTAAAACACTACAAAATATGTACCAATTATGTGAACTTAAAGACATTAAACTACTAATGATTGTATTGAGCTTAAATGATTCAAAGATTATTGATATAAAGAAGTACATCTTTCTGATTAACTCCATCCAACATTCACACATTGAATAATAAAAACCAGAAGTCAGAAAAATCTAATGTATAATTTACAATGTTCTTTTCAGCAATCTACAGTGTAGACCATTCCTTGTTTCTGTCATTCCTAAAACAATTCCTTGTTTCTGTCATTCCTTAAAACTAATTCCTTGTTTCTGTCATTCCTAAAAGCATTATCTAAATTAGGCCACAATTGGTTCTCAATGACACATGTTCATCATGACTGCTAATCAGCCATGCAACAGCAAGATAATCAGCATAGTTTTTTTTCCAACAAAATTAACTGGTTTTCAAGAACTATCATGAACCAACTAGATGACACTCTTGTGCTATCCTACTACTATCCTCCAGTATGCCTCATGTACTCTTCGTGGACTGCTGGCTTGTTGTGGTGAGAGGGCTATTATGACTCAATTAAGCTATGAGCTGTGCCACCAAAGACAAATAGGTGATAGTGGAGAAAACATCCGAAAAAAATGTGATCCACTGAAGAAACAAACATTTCCTTGCCAAGAAAATCCCATGTGCAGTATGAAAAGTTTAAAAGATATGATGTTGGACGATGAGCCCTCAGCTGGAAGATATCCATTATGCTATTGAGAAAGAGCAGAGGGCAATTTACAAGTAGCTCCAGAAAGAATGAAGCAGCTAGACCAAGGCTGAAAGGATGCTCAGATGTGGAGGTGTCTGGTGGTGAAAGGAAAATACAATGCTCTAAAGAGTAATATTGCACAAAAACCTGGAATGTAAGATCTGTGAATCACGATAAGCTGGATGTGTGGTCAAGCATGAGACGGCAAAATTGAACATTGACATCATGGGAAGCAGTGAACTAGAATGGACAGGAATGGGCAAATTTAATTCAGATGACCACTATATCTACTACTGTGGACAAGAATCCCTTAGAGGAAATGGTGTAGCCCTTCATAGAGAATGAAGTTGACCAGCACCTTTTGAAGCCTACAACACCTTCAAAAACTAACACCAAAAAAAAATTGTCCTTTTCATCATAAGGGATTGGAATTGATTTTCTAGAGTAGAAAATCAAAAGATAACCAGAACAAGGTTTGGCCTTGGAGTACAAAATGAAGTAGGGCAAAAGCTAACAGAATTTCATCAAGAGAATAAGCTGGTCATAACAAACACACTTTTGTTTGTTATGAACCCAAGATGTGACTCTAAACATGGATATCACCAGATCATCAACACCAAAATCAGATTGATTATATTCTTTGCAGCCAAAGATGGAGGTCTACGCAGTCTGTAAAAACAAGACCTGGAATTGACTGTGGCTCAGATCATGAGCTTCTTATTGCAAAATTCAGACTTAAATTGAAGAAAGTAGGGAAAACCACTTGGCCATTCAGGTATGATCTCAGTGATATCCCTTATAGATATACAGTGGAGGTGAGGAATAGATTTAAGGGATGAAATCTGGTAGACAGAGTGCCTGAAGAATTATAAATAGAGGTGTGTAACTTTGTATAGGAAGTAGCTACTAAAACCCCCATCTCAAAGAAAAATAAATGCAAGAAAATAAAATGGCTGTCTAATGAGGCTTTACAAATAGCTAAGGAAAGCAGTAAAGCAAAAGGAACAGAAAGGGCAAGATATACCCAACCCAATCCAGATTTCCAAGAGAATAGCAAGAAATTAGAAGGCCTTCTTAAATTAACAATGCAAAGAAATAGAAGAAAACAATAGAGCAGGAAAGACTAGAGATCTCTTCAAGAAAATTGGAGATATCAAGGGAAACTTTTGTGCAAAAATGGGCATGATAAAGGACAAAATGGTAGACACCTAACAGAAACAGAAGAGTTTAAGAAGAGGTGGCAAGAATACACAGAAATCTATACAAGAAAGATCTAAATGTCTTTTAGATCATTTGTGACCATCAGTGACAATGCGTCGTCACTGACCTACAGTCAGACATCCTGGAGTGTGAAGTTAACATTACTAACAACAAAGCAAGTGGAGGTGATGGCATTCCACTGAACTATTTAAAATCCTAAAAGATGATCCTGTTAAACTGCTGCACTCAATATGCCAGCACATTTCGAAAACTCAACAGGGGCCACAGGTTTGGAAAAGGTTGCTTTATGTTCCAATCCCAAACAAGGGTAATGTCAAAGTATATTTAAACTACCCTACAATTGTTTTCATTTCACATGCTAGCAAGGTTATGCTTAAAATACTACAAGCTAGGTATGTGAACCAATAACTACTAGAAATACAAGCTGGGTTTTGAAGAGGTAGGGGAACTTGAGATCAAATTGCCAACATTAATTGGATCATGGAGAAAGCAAGAGAATTCCAGAAAAATATCTGCTTTTGCTTCATTGCTACTTTAAAGACTTTGATTGTGTGGATCAGAACAAACTGTGGCAAATTCTTAAAGAAATGGGAGTACCAGACCACCTTACCTGTCTCCTGAGAAACTTGTATACGGGTCAAGAACCAACAGTTAGAACCAGACATGGAACAATGAATTGGTTCAAAATTGGGAAAAGAATATGACAAGGTTGTATACTGTCATTCTACTTATTTAACTTATATGCATTTTGCATCATGCAAAATGCCAGGCTCAATGAATCACAAGACAGAATTAAGATTACTGGGAGAAATATTAACAACCTCAAATATACAGTCAAATGTAACTTAGAGTGATACCACTCTAATGGCAGAAAGTGAAGAGGAATTAAAGATCCCCTTGGAGAGGGTGAAACAGGAGAGTGCAACAGGTGGTTTGAAAGTCAACATTAAAATAACTGGAAATAGTGACAGATTTTACTTTTTGGGGCTCCAGGATCCCTGCAGATAGTGACTGCAGCCATAAAATTAAAAGATGGTTGCTCCTTGGGAGGAAAGCTATGGCAAAACTAGACAGCATATTTAAAAAGAGAGACATCACAAAATCCATACAGTCAAAGCTATGGTTTTCCCAGTAGTAATGTATAGTTGTGAGAGTTGGACCATAAGGAAAGCTAAGTGCTGAAGAAATGATGCCTTCAAATTGTGGAGCTGGAGAAGACTCTTGAGAATCCCTTTGACTACATGGAAATCAAACCAGTTAATCCTAAAGGAAATCAACTCTGATTTTTCATTGAAAGGACAGATACTGAAGCTGAACATCAAATATTTTGGCCACCTAATATGAAGAGAGGACTTATTGGAAAAGACTGTGATGCTGGGAAAGATTGAAGACAAAAGGAGGACTGCAGAGGATGAGATCATCAGACAGCATTGTCAGTACAGTGGGTGTGGATCTGGACTGGGAGGAAGTGCAGGATAGGGAGGCCTGGCATGCTGTGGTCCATGGGGGTACAAAGAGTTAGACATGACCTAGTGATTGAACTACAACAACATGCCATATGTATTGCTGGGGATGAGACGAAATCTCATTTATGACAACATGGCAGAAAAAAAAGATTACAAGAGTATGTTTGTGTCACAATTAGTTACTTGTGTGATGTTGCCAATGTTCTATAAGAAGCTCCAGTTAAATACATAAAAACATTAATGGAATGTTGGAATGTTGTTTATATAAAATTATTTTGTATCTCACTGGTGTGATATTTCATTGTGATTTAAGACATCCAAAGTAACTGTAATATTGAGGCATATATTAAAATGACTGCTTGATATCAATCCAGATTGGGTTGGGTAGACATGATTTACCCTGACTAATCACTAGCAATGTTCCATTGTCATTTGTAGAGGTGCAGTTCCAATTATAGTCACGATTCTAAATAACACCAACAATCTAAGGTATATTTTCAGCTAGCCACAGATCCCAAATAATTTTTCACAGGTATTATAATTAAGAGGGTATATTGGGAGAAATGTATCTTGGCTAACTTCTTCCTTATGTTAGCATCCTATGAACAAGTTTGGTTTTTTGTTAATTTTATATTTGACCTTTATGTTTTCAGAATATATCTATATAATGACTGTTCCATGTATACCTGATGAGTTTTCTCTATTAAGTTACATTCCTAAACATTACATGCAACAAACAAAATCCTATATAATGTGGTAGGATTTGCTTCCCAGAGAACATAATATATTATACTGTTTGATCTCTTAATATATAAATTCTTGAAATCTCAGCCATGCATTTGAATAATCTAACTCGGAACAGGTTTGTCTATGTGTATTCTAATTAATCTGTCTTGTAGCAAAATTTTTAAAAAAATAAAATTTTTAAATTTGGTGGGTTTTTTTTTTGCAATTTTGCTGTAGGAACAAATTTGCATATATCATTTCTGAATAAACACTTTTCCAAGGATGACCCATTTATTTGAATGCTGCTTTATCAGAATTTGGATAAAAGTCATTTTCTGATATATATTTTTTTATATATTCTTTATTTGATTCAACATTAAATTATTCTGCAAAGCTATCACAGAGGAAACTATTTAGATGAAAGCTAAATAAACCAAGACATTTGGGCATAAAGAAAACCCTTTAATATAAGACTTATAATTAAAGTTGATTAAAAGATGAAAGTGAAAAAAAAACAAATTTTACAAAATAGAAGGAGGTACAGAAAAAATTCTTATTTTTGTAAAAATGTGGTAAAGTGAATCTAATTCTGATTGTATCAAGACATTTTTGTCTTCTCAAACCTCAGGAAAGCTTTTTTCTACTATGGCATCATCTCCTTTAATGATAACATCTTGTAGTGAAGAACAATGTTTTAATAATCTCTGCAGAAGAATTTAATACATACATCTGTACAATTTGAAGAGATATTTGTAATCCTAACCATACTAAAATAGCATTTTATTTATCCTTGTATTCCGTACTCATCCTTTCTGTAATTATGAAGAAAAACTATTGGAAAAAATTGAGGGGGGAAATGTAATAACTGTTTTGTTGTCTTTGATTTTAAATGATGGCTACCATGACAGCCAAATAGCAGAAAGCCTGTAATTATGATGCCCCAAATCAAACTTCGTTTGAAGACTATTTTGTTGTATTTCATCAAATTATTTTAAGAAAGCAACTTTTTAAAAGAAACACAACCCATTTTCTGACAGCCCAGAATAAGTAGCTTTTTTAGACACCTAGAAAATGGGAGGTCCTGGCCTGGAGGTTGCATCTGACATTTGGCCAGCACCCTGACCTGCATATCTTTGCCATCAGCTGGGAAATAAAGAATATATGGCTGGTCCAATTGTGCTAGTAACAAAACTACATCTACAATGTCAGCTTAAATTATTGGCACAGAGGCATTATTCTTACTCCACATGACACCTGTGAAACCAGATCCACTCTCTCACTGTTTCTCTTTCAATAAAACTTTGTTTGTTAATTATTTCCAGTTGGTAAGCATTGAATACATCCACACACCAATACATAATCACAGGGACACAGACTAGGTTTAAGTACATACTACTGTTCATGAAAAAGAGGTTCCAGAGAGTTTATGTGGAGAAACTCTAGCAGAGTTGATAGTTCCTTCAAATTACCTTGCACTGTTCCATATTTGAACATTTTTGGAATGGGAGAGGAGAGGGGTAAGTTAGAGGCTACCATCTAATCACAGGGTGATTATTGATGGTTATCAAGTACTTTCAAATAATGGTGAATTTCCGGAAGAATATTGAGTCTTGCATAATATTCCTCTGTTGCTTGGTGAAGGCAGCTCTGTGTTGCAGCTTAGCTTGGTCCCAACTGAAGGGATTTAGTGAACTAAAACAACAGTTGTTTTGTCTTGTATACATAATCATTTTTTGTTATTTGCCTTTGTAAAAAGATAAGTTATTACAAATAACCCTTCCTTCATATAACCTTATAATTCTAATCATTCAGTCATCTATGAATCCTTTCTCTAGAAGTTGAATTTCCATGTATTAATAATGTTGATTTTATTAATGTATCTTAAATTGATCTAGACCAGTTGTAGAAATAGGGTCATTTTCCTTTTCTTCTGGCTGTAGCTATTAGGCTACATGCATAAAATTATGCATCCATTCCTCCCATTCTATTTTTTTTCTAAAGTTATGTTATATATGTTCAGTCGCACAGTCATGTCCGACTCTTCGTGAACCCATGGGCTGCATTACGCCAGGCCCCCCTGTCTTGCACTGCCTCCCAGAGTCTTCCCAATCTCACACCCATCACACTGACTATGCTATCTATCCATCTCATCCTCTTCCTTCCCCTTCTCCTCCTCCTTTCAATCCTTCCCAGCATCACAGTCTTTTATAATAAGTCCTCTCCACGCATTATGTGGCCAAAGTACTTGAGTTTCAGCTTCAATATCTGTCCCTCCAAACAGCAATCTGGGTTGATTTCCTGTAGGATTGACTGGTTTGATCTCCTTGCAGTCCAAGGGACCCTCAGTAGTCTTCTCCAGCACCACAATCCGAAGGCATCAATTATTTGATGCTCAGCCTTCCTTATGGTGCAACTCTCACAGCCATACATTACCTTGGGTTTTTTTCTAGGGATGAGAGAATGATTGACACAAAGTCATTGCATGGGTTTCATGCCTAAGACTAAAACTTTCCTGGTTTCTATCCTGGTAACTTATCAACTACAGAAGAATAGCTTTTTTAAAGATATGCTTCATCTTATTTATCCTAAATCTCCCTACTCTATAAAATAGGAGTACAGGGAAGACAGTGACAAAATATCCATCAGCATCACAATGCAAATTCCATTCCTTCCATTCTCTTAATGAGAACTGATATTTGGATAGTGATAGAATACTCTATGTGGTGAGCTTGGACAGAGCAATGATGGTTGAAGAATTCTGGGAGTTGAAATACACCCATCTTAAAATTGCCATGTCTGAAAAACACTGAATAAAGGAATGGATGGGAGGAGAAATAAAAAAGAATAATGAACAGCAGTGGCTTCAACCTGCAATTTTTTTCTCACAACTCCTCACTTGCCATAACTAGAATCCTTCATTTTGAGAGAGCATATTGCAGAGCTGAGAGCATTTCTTATGCAATTCTAATGCTCAGCTGACTTCTTGAGGTTATCCTGCAAGTAAGGAACTGAAGCTTTCAGGGATCTGCCAAAGGGTACCTCATCTGTCCATAATAGAATTGAATTATAATTATTAATTTTCAGATTTATCACTTGTTTTCTTACCCATCATGACATGACACCCAAAAAACAAAAAATGATAAAGAAAAGTCTTTTTGTATTTTAAGGTAGACAATGCATTATGTCATAAATTTTTGGACTGTTTATGCCAAAATACATCTTTGTGGGCTTTGCCCCAAGAAATGAGGATTATGTAAAGCAACTGTTTCCAGATTTTACTTTAACCAAGTCTGTTGCTAGTGATGATGTTACGCTTGGCAAATCAAGTTAAACACAATTCAAATTAGAGGTCAAAGCGAGCCAATTCAGTTTGGTTGCTGCTGGTGGAAAAACGGTTTTTAAAGCATCTCCAACCAAATAAGGAGCAATACCTATCCTATGTTCTGAAAGTGAGCTCTACTGTTACTCAGGGTTTCAGTTCAAAAAGACCACAGAGAGAAATTTCGCAGAATCCAACAAAATAATCTCACTTCCATTTCAAGTTTTTCCCATTTAAAGACATTTCAAGCCAAGTTCACCTTCTTGTAACTAGACAGACATTCTCTTTTTTATTTTAAGATGGGGTTTGACATTGCCCTCCTTTGCAGATTCCTAGTCTTGCCCACAGCTGTAGGATTTCCTGGTATAGTGTCCCATCTAGGAACTGAGTCCAGTCTTGATGAACTTTTCAAGTTAAAGTTGATAGAGTTTCTTTCAGGTGGAGCTTGACTCCCGATGATCACTGGGCAATCCTGTGGTGTTGTTTGGACAGCAATTCAGAAGTGACTTGCCACTGTCTTCTTCCAGAATGTTTTTGACATCCCTCTCTAACTCATAGACTTGATCTTCTGGTGATCTATCCAGGTGCTAACTGGATTTGACCCTGGTTAGCTTTTGTAAAGTTGAGCACAGCTTGGATGCTTCTGTATACATTCAAGGCAGAAGACCTCCTGTTATCTTTCCACCTCTCTTTAATTAGTCTGGCATTTCTGATTTGCATTTAGCTGTCCACGAATGTGTAAAACAAGATGAGATGTAAAAGCTTTTTGTCCTTCATCTTATCATAGCTGGGTGGGGAATTCAGGGAGCTGAATTCCACATATCTTAGAGTTGCCAGGTTTACTCCAGAATATGCCTGTATGTTGGGTCAGATTTCAACTTCTTGGGAAGCATTTCTCAATCCTCTGGTAGCAACTTTCTCCACCAGGTTCACTTTCCCTCACTTGTCCTATGCAAGCAAAGAGCCCAAACAGGTTCTATGGTTGTCCTCAAAAGAAAGTAGGAAGATCACCTTCTTTTGTGGGGCTGCTATGGCTCTTAATTAGGAAAGGGAATTTTATCAAATTTTTAAAAAAACTAACCAAACAAACAAAAAGCACATGAGGCTGCTCATTCAGTAAAAATGGATAATGTGGCTTCTTCCCGCACAGATATCTAACTCCCACCTCAGACCTACATAAATCATGAAAAATGTGCTTCTTCTTGAATTCTGAAAATTGCATTTTCTGTCATTCTGAACTTAAAGAAGGCTCTCAGGATGGGTAAGTTTCTATCATGTCCCTCAAAAAAAGTACTGTCAGGTCCCAAAACCAAGAATGATACATGGTGATTCTACCAAGTTGAATTATTTATTGTTTCCACACTTACAGGCAGAATCTTGCCATCTGAGCATTCTACTATCTGCATTCTACCATATACTCTGAGAACTATTAGGGAGGGGCTGTCTTCACCCTTTTTATCTCACACTAAATATTTGTACTGAATTGTCTTTTATTCCTTTAGAATGTACCCTCTCCCTCCTGAGAATCCATCCTACTACATTTCATCACATCTATCCATTAATTGATTAATTTGTTGTTTGTATTAATACTAAATCCATGAAGACTTCGCCTATTGACTCTCCCAGCTGGCTAATGCTAATAAATGTGTTATTCCATTAACATCATGACTGTTTTAATCAGTTGAATTAATCTATTAAAATCCCACTGAACTGGCCAAAAAGCCATTTTAATCAGGCAACTCATTTCCAAACATTTAAAAATAGATACAAATCCTAAGGAGAACTATACTGCTCCCCCCACATATTTTTTTCACAACAACACTTCCTGTCTTAGTAGGACTTATTCTTGAGTTACTATGTACAGGACTATGACACTGGAAAGAGCCTTGCATCATAAACATGAAATTATGGACCATAAGTGTGCATCTTAATACAAACACTGCGTTCCTCTTTCTTCCCAAGCTTCTGCTTGTGGTAACATGTGCCAGTGTATGCAGAGTTAACTGATGAATGAGTAAAAAATTCATTGACTCATAGGCAATGTCATCCCTTATTAATGCTGGGTAGAAAAATTATCCTGCATTGGTTTTCCTTCTGATTCATTTTGAGGAAAAAGAATTGTTTTTTCAATATTCTGTTATTACATCTATGTAGTGTTCAGGTGGGAAAAAGGTGTGACTGTCTTCCCTTTCATTGCACATTCCTCCCTCTGCCAGCCTGCACAGCCTCCATGGCTTCTCATGCTTCCATTCACTCCTGGGGGAGGAGATCAAATGAGGTCACTCAATGTCTCTGCTCACCAATTGGGGAAAGAATTTTGAAAGGCCACTGGTGCCCATCTATAATGTTGTGAAATATTTCCCATATCTGTCGATATCCCTTCTTATAGCTTCATTGAAAGACTTAAGAAGATGAACTAATCAGAAGAGAAATTGTGGGAACAGAGATAGAGATAAATCCTATGATCCATCATGAAGTTACTAGAAGATATCAAGTGACAAAAGCCCAGTACATTGTTCACGGGTTTCACACATTTCCCTTGAGCCAAATCAAACAAACAATATGATATTTTAGTAATCAAATCCCTATTGTAGTGTTCAGGAAGTCTCAATATGTTCTTCTTGTTGTTCAATCGCTAAATCATGTCCGACTTTTCACGACCCCTTGGACTGCAGCATGCCAGGTTTCCCTGTCCTCCACTATCTCCAACAGCCTGCTCAAACCCATGCCCATCAAGTTGATGATGCTATCTAATCACCTCATTGTCTGCCATCCCTTTCTTCTTTTGTCATCAGTCCTTCCCAGCATCAGGTCTTCTCCAACGAGTCCTCCCTTTGCATTAGGTGGCTAAAGTATTTGAGCTTCAGCTTCAGTATCTGTCCTTCCACTGAGCAGGCAGGTTGATTTCCTGTAGGACTGACTGGTTTGATCTCCTTGCAGTCAAAGGGACCCTCAGTAGTTTTCTCCATCACCACAATTTGAAAACATCAATTCTTTGACACTCAGCCTTCCTGATGGTCCAACTCTCACAGCTATACATTATTACTGGGAAAACCATAGCCTTGACTATGCAGACCTTTGTAAGCAAGGTGATGTCTCCTTTTTAATGTGCTGTCGAAGTTTGCCATAGTTTTCCTCCTGAGAAGCAAGCATCTTTCAATTTCATGGCTGCAGTCACCATCTGCAAGGATCTTGGAGCCCAAGAAGGTGAAATCGGCCACTGCTTCCATTTCGTTTTTTAATGTTGAGTTTCAAGCCAGCTTTTGCACTCTCCTCTTTCACCCTCATCAAGAGGCTCTTTAGCTCC
>JANHZU010000836.1:276202-288782 GCA_032468055.1 Acrochordus granulatus
ACTGTCCTGTATTTGTTTGTTCAAATATCTTCTCCTTCCTGGACACTGACAACCTTAATGTCTGTATTTGACTCATGCTTGATTATGGCATATAATGGAAGTTGTGGTAAGGCTCTTCCATATTCTGCAACATTGAAAAAATTAGGAGATGGTTTCACACCCCCAAGGAAAAAGAAGTATTTGATTTATAAAGAATATTAATTTAAAAATAACTTGGAAGTTCCAAAGCATCAAGTTCTTATGTTAGATTTATTCTCAAAAATGTATTTGCGTAGAAGTTGAGACAAGTGAGGCAGTAACCAATTATTTCTGGGCAAGGTGTGGCTTCATGTAAACATACAGCAAACCTTCAAGGCTGCCAAGTAACAAATATCCATTAATTTAGAAGAATGGGAAGAAGAGATAATGTGTTTAATCCCCAAGAGTATATATGTATGTATATGTTATTTATTTAACAACTGGACACTATAGAAAATTTGGCTGTCAGAATTCTCAACTCTTCTCAGTAAATCTTCAGTAAATCACATATCTTTTTACCCTTCATGGCCTAGCTAGATTCCTTGGGTTGATTTGGTTGAAAACTCACACACAGTTAGGCAAAATTAGTTTTCTCTGCAGTTCAGAATGAAATATTCACACCAGTACTGCTAAGAGAGATGCTTCACCTTTTCAAATTACACTTCTGAATGCTTTGTTCTGTTGCCTAGCTAATGCTATTGTCTAGCCAAAGTTGTCCAACCTGCAGTTATATAGAGACTGCAACAATTAAGGTCTTAACCTACCAAAAAATATTCCAACTGCTAATATATATGACAAATTACAACAAACCAATTGCTACAAATATTTAGAAGATTTCTTCTTCCATTTGCCCTCCACTTGGAAATATCAAATTTGTGAAATTTCATCTTATGCGTGGAAGGTTTCTGAGACCTAGTTTTGTCTAGTGATTAAGGTATCAGGCTAGAAATCAGGAGATGATGAATTCTAGTCATGAATTCTTTGCCATGAAAATCAGTTGCCAAACCCACCTCACACAGCTGTTGTTGGGAGAAAAATAGGAAGAAGGACTATTAGATGTGTTCACCATTTTGAATTACTTATAAACATAATAACAGTGAGATAGAATAAATAACAAAATAAATTAGTATATTAGATATGTTAGCACAAACCAATATATTTGTCCCAGAAGCAATTTTTCTTGATTATTGTTGCAGCCCTATCCCCAAGTATGGAATTTTTTTTCTAATTTGCTGATTTCTAGAGGCAAAGCTTCTGCAAGGTTTAAGGCAGCAATTTTATTCCTTAACCTTGCCAAACCCTAAATGCTCACATGCCAAAGTGTGAAAACCACTATGACAAAGTTATGTGTTCAGCCACACCCTTTGGTTACTCAGATAGGACAGAAAAGTTGTCTTTTCTCCAAGGCTGCTCACTCCTGTTTTAAAGTATACATCAGTATTAAATGATCAGTGTTTGTTTTAATGTACTACAAATATGAAGGTGTACTTTTCATCACTATTTTTTAAAACATTCTTATTACCTTGCCTCATTTCTGTTAACTCAATAATTTGAAGTATTTTGGAAATATCCAGCACAAATACTTTGAAGCTGAACCATTTGAATAGTTACGTAGACATTGTGAATTCATAGAAGAGAATATTTGTAGCTCAAGGTTGAATTTTGAGTCCGTGGTGCTCTCTGAACTTGGTTGTTTTCTTGTGATATTTCATTACCAAACTAGTTAATATAATTAGTGCTAGACCAAGTTTAGAGAGCATCAAGGACCCTGCATAGATTGTGAATCTTGATTCTAGTCAGTTTGGACAAATATTATTTTATGAGATTCATACATTCTGAGGGCTAAAGGAAAATCCGCTGATCTGTCAATCCAAAGATTAGGTGGAGAAAACTGAAGCCCAGGAAAAATAAATGCTGAGGAACCCATCATTATGTTTATGGGCTTTTATGAACAGAATTGACACTATCCATTTGGTCTTCAGTTTGGGCATTTCTTTTTCTTCTTCCAAAGTCAAATGGAAACCGGGGAAAGGTTTCTAACCCAGTCTGTAAGAACTGGGCTAGAGCTAATAATTTGGACTCCAAGCTGGGATCAGTGCATCTAGTTGTGATGATGATTATGTTTTATTTCATAGACTGAGATATAGATTGTATAAACCTCTTCTGATAATGGTAGTCCTTTGTGACTACATTGGGACTAGAACTTCCATCATTATGCAATGCAATTTTAAGTAAGTTGTCCCCTATTTTATGAGTTTTTTTTCCTGCTTTTGTTAAGGGAAGCTTAAGGGAAGCTTTCTATTGATTTCTTGTTCCATTTTTATCCATCTTTTTCCTAGAAATTTTGAGTACAATTAAAGAATGGTAAAATAATTCTGTTTGAGATGGTTTCTGATTACCTGAAACTGAATAAAAGAATTGTTAGTCAGCGTTTCTTATCCAGATTGATTTTTTTTAAATGTGACTCTTCTCTTTTAATTAAACTTCTTAAAATATAGATACAGAAATAAAATATGTAATCAGCAATAAATCTAATTCCCCAGCTAATCTGAAGAATAATAATTTAATAATTTATGTTTGTTACATCTCCCTTAGGTTTAATATTTTTGGTTTTATTTATAAAATGTTTCAATCTTATGTTAAGTGAGTTTTGTTTCTCTTCCTATAATTCTAATGAGGTAGGTGAAGATTTCTCAGTCATCCAGGTGGAGTTATGTGGAGGTTTAATCATGGCAACTGGACTTCTTTTTGTCTTAGAAACATTTCACTGCTCATTCAAGCAGCTTCTTCAGCCTAAGAAAAAAGTTGGTCAAAGAATTCCATAAATGTCTTCCAAGTAGATTCATTCCTCACTAATACGAATAAACTCATTAGGTGGACAATAGGGGGATGGGAGTTGGCAGAGACTTGTTAGGATATAAATGCCTGCCTCCTCCTTTCTTGCTGTCCTTTCATATTCCTCATCAACTTCAGCATACCCTCCTCAAAATGTGGCATTCTTATGAGGTTTTTATCAGCCTGATCCTGTACATAGGTAAATAAGTAAATATTGTTGTGACCATAGGTCATAACATTCTGGTACAGTATAAAATAGAAGAAAACAGAATAATAGAATAGACTCAAATAATAAAAGTAATGCTTGACAAAAAGAGGTCAAAAGAAAGCCACAGCTATAATTAAGATTTTTTTAAAAAATGAGTTTAAATGATGATAAAGCAGAAGTGATGACCTGACTAATAATCACAAGCATAACACAAGAAAATAATTCAGCTATCCAAGGTCCAGAGTTCACCTACATCAAAAATTTGGCCCTACATGTGATCTCATAAATAGGGCAGTGAGGAAAATAGTGAATGTATTTGATTTGACTGGGTCTTCCACAGAGTGCTTAGAAAACAAAGGTCCCTCAAAGGCATGTGGAAGGCATTGTTTGAAAGCAAAGAAATACAAAAGCCTTTCTCAGTGGGAGTGGTAATATTAATCAGATATTAATATTTTTCCAATTGAGTGATAACTTGTTAATTCCACCCACCGATCTCAGCCTTATACAGCATCTAAGCTATCATCTTGCCTTGGAATATTTTAAGTGCAGAAGATACAGCTGCCCTCCTACACTAGATTGATGTTAAGGAATTAACAAAGGTAGCAAAAACCACCTATTTCACCAATAGATTAGTGGCTTTATTGGACAATGGCTATTCATAAAACAGGCTATTCTTGCAAGAAGTCTTGTAAATGTTTTTCATATATAGAGTCATGTGAAAAAGTACATCCTCTTTGAGTTCTATGGTTTTACATATCAGGACATAGTAAAAATTATCTGGTCCTTAACAGTTCTTTAAAGTAGGTAAAAGTAGCACGGGGGCAGGTTATGATGAGAAACATTTCCAAACTGCCCAGGAAAGACCCCCAGAAAGACATTGCCGAAGGAAAAGGGAAAAGCTGTTTTGCCTCGAGTGGTGGGAGCAGCGGATCCTCCTGATCAGCAGGGGGCGCCAGACAGCGTCAGCTGAGCAGCAGCCAAACCCCAGAATCTGCCTCGGAGCAGATCTGTAAGTGCTGGTTAATTTGTTCTATTTCTGCTTTATATTGTGTATTAATCATTGTTACTTCTTTCAGATGTTAGGGACAATGAAATTAAATTCCATTGAAAATGATTTTTTGTTAATATTTGGGGGGGCGTGGAATGGATCATCCAACTTTACATTGTTTCCTACGGGAAACCTCGCTTCGTTTAAGAGCAGTTGGACTAAGAGCAGTCTTCCAGAATGGATTAGTCTCACAATCAGAGGTTCCACTGTACTTTCTTTTTCACAACAGTGTCTGTATGTACGTTTATATATGCATATGTATCGTAAGAGATATGAGAGAGGGAAAACTTGCATACAAGGCCATTTTTGTTACTTATGTGTGTGTGTGTGGATTTGTGTATGTATCTTAAGAGGCATAAGAGAGGGAAAACTGTTACCTACAAAACCATTTTTGTTACATACATACATGTGAGTGTGTCTCATTTGTCATACCAACAGCCAAAATTACTTTCAGGAAATATTGCAGTTATTCTTCACATTCACAAGTATTATATTATATATGTTATTAAACTGCAGGCTTATTTAACAGTCAGTGAGTAGATATTAAACAATGGTGTGGATATTGAACAGAAGCTACAATTCTTGATGGACAAATGATTGGCATGGGGTATTTATTTCAAAATATGTAAATTAGTTCTAGAATTGTTTTGCTTCATATATGATTGGTAGCTGGGATAGCAATTTTGATGAGCTGCTTATAACTTTATTAGATTTGTCTTGCTTTCTAATGTCACGGAAGCAAACTTGTTCCTCATTCATTTTCTTACATCAGTTGCTTACAGTGTCAAAATCATTACATTAAATACTAGCTCTAAGAATTTATTGGACAATGGCTATTCATGAAACGGGCTATTCTTGCAAGAAGTCTTGTAAATGTTTTTATCTTTCATACTTGAAATAATCTTTCATACTTGAAATAATTCTTTCATACTTGAAATAATCAGAATTTGTCTCTGTAGATTGTTAGGTGCTAGTTACATATAAGGAAGGTAGCATGGAGAAACTTTCTAAGATGGGCTTTACTCATATATTTTTCTGTCCTTTGATAATAGTGTAATTTTCCTTGAGATCTTTCAGGCTAACAGATAAGTATTACAGCTGCTTTATTCACATGTTACATTATTCACATAAGTGCAGATCACTTGATAAACTTAATTTGGCATTTCACTTGCCATTAGTTATTTCCCAATTCAGAGGGTAACTGTTGTGCATTTACATAACTGTTTAACTGAAATTGTCTGAAATTATCCCCTTTGGAGTATTTTACATTAGCAAGATTGTTGGAATGTATCCTTTTACCAGGTGTGCCATCTGCTGCCCATAGCCATATATCCCTCTAGTGGAAAGATGAGAAACCAAGAGATCCCTGCAGCCACATTATTTTTTATCTGTTGAAAGATTATGTTCCAGGAAGTTACACAGTAACATGTTGAAAAAGTTTTCGACTTCTTTCCTCTTTGTTAATAAATGGCCGATCCATATATTTTACTAAAAGCTTTTTGCATTTTTTCCTGAAATTTGAAATAATAATTTAAAAAGTGCACATTTCAATAAGGTAACATGACGAAGATCCTATAAATAGATTGATAACTTTGTGAATATATCAGTAAATATGTTTTTAAAATTAAGCTATCCTGGTTCGTTTAAAGAATTATTTTTTTAGAACTAGCATATTCAAAACCTATGTTGTATACTTTATTGAAGTTCCTTTATGCTAAGTTTCTTTGTCCCACTTCTTTTCAGTCTGAAGAATTAGATATGTGGTAACTAGACCACATAGCTTTTCACTGAAGATTACCTATGAAATTCTAAACATGGAACAATGAACTTTGAGTTGGAACTTTTACTGAGCAATTGGTCATATGTGGAATTAAATTGCCTATTTTAGTAAGTAACAGCGTATGCCCTGTTCTTTGGTTTTATGCAAGCTAGAAATAAATGTTATTAAAATCACATCCTCCAAGCACCATGGAGTTGCAACATGAAATGTAACATTCATTAGAATATGGTAAAATTTTCTTGTATTGCCTTTGCTTCAACTGCACAGCATGTTTTAAAAATGAACATTAACAGACATTACACAAAGCCACAGTTGTCAGTGTTTAATTAAAGAGGGATTCTGCTATGTAGAACATCGCTGTTTGTTAATGTGTTATAAAAGGTTCAAATTAAAATGCTATACAATTAGTTTGCATGACAAAATGACTTTGCAAGACCCCTACAATAGACAATTTAGAGAAATAACTATTCTGTGTTTAAAATACTAAAGGAGCAACAATTTAAGCAGATGGCAGTGGCTTTCCTCTTGATTATAACTTTGAGGCATGCTTTACTAAATGGAATCAATGGGGTTCATTAAGGTCCCGTTTGATGTATCAGTATTATAAAAATACCATGTTAATTATCCTCAAATGTTGCAAGTTACCTCCATTTTCCTGCAATCAGAAGATGAGAGAAACCCCGTGAAGCAAATTAGTCCTAATTGAAAGAAGACTGATTAATATTTAAATAAGGCATTGTGTGAGGGATTCTGCTATGAGAAAAATAGGCTGAACATCTGAATTAATTGCATAGCAGGTTAAATTAAATTTCATATAACGGGTTGGAAGATGAGTTGGCACAGGGCTTTACTAAGGAGCACAATGGCTGAAATACCAGTCTTTTCTTTTACTCTTGGCTGGAATCCATCAAAGTTCTTGTAGCTCTTACCTCTTTGTTGCATCTCTTTCACAGCAAAGGTACTAAAAGAGAATTGTAACTACATTAAAAAAATATTTTTAGGAGGAAAGGAGGTAACATAACACCTGTCTACATTTTTTCTATTTCTCTTTCATGTTGTCTAAAAATCTGAGAAACATCAGTATTTTTACCCCCTCTTTCTGGCATTTAATGAGGATTGATGACATAAAATGCTAATGGATGAAATATAGTTAGAATCATGCTATTAGTAGGCTATCATGGCCTGACATTTTTACTATACCAGAGCATACATGTGGAGCCTGTTTAAAGTGATTGGGTTACTTAAGGGTCCCTGTTAGGGATATTTAATCCAACATAAATTACTTATGCACTTTGTTAGTGTTCAAAGAGACAGTGTCACATTGTACATATTGGCAGTTTTCCAGTCAAGAACTGTTAATTACTGTACAGTTCATGAATTCATTTTCTGTCAATAGAAAACCAGAAGAGGGAAAGAGTGGAGGAAAAATATATCTAACTAAAAATGAATAGGTAAGAGTGTAAAGGGATAAAAATTATATTGAAGTAATTTTAACCCTTAAAAGTTGCAATGCCATTTGCTTTCATGTGAAAATTTAAACAAATGATGGTATAATGCCCTAAGGGGAAAGTAGTTCAGTTGTAAAGAATCTCTCCATAAACAAATCATTATATATGTTTAATAATAAGAAAATATTTTCTTTGTAGATCTAATTCAGACCATCCATGTATTCATTCAGGGCTTAATATGATGTTGTAAGTTTATTGAAGTATGTACAAGTGATAATTTGGAAAATTGTGTTATATTGTGAGATATGGTATCTTTGGAGGAGGAGCTTTTGTGATAGACTACAGTGAAGCTGCAGTTTCTCAGGAAGGAGGGAGCACATTCCAGAAAGGTAAGGGGGTGTAGAGAGATGAGACAGCACAGCCTGGAGCTGGATAGGAGATAGAGGAAGAGAGTAAGGATAACCCCTCCATAGAATCTCCGTTATGGTATATCCATTAGGGTGAGAATAGTAAATGTTTAGTCTGGCAAGATTCTGTCCATTGGCTGTAAGGAAATAAAGAACTGAACTCTGGCTGAATCATTCTATGTTGTTCTTGGGCTTAACCTGAATGTATATATTAATTTTCTCCCTATAGTATAATGGAAGGGCTTTTAAAATTGGAGTGGTCTGAGGAAAAATATGAATACACTGACTTGGTATAATCCTGGAAATTAATCACAAGAATTACTACTTATCAACTAAATATATTTAACATGAAGTGGTAAAGATCCTCTTTAAAATTCTACAGGAGGCATTTTTTAGCAATTTGAATAAGAGGCATGTATATGTTCAATTTATCTTGTATAAGAACTCATTTTGAATTATTTTTGGGATTGGAATTAGATAACAGATGTTTAACAACTAATAGGGTAGAGACATGAAACCAGTATTTCAACTTAGCAATCACTTGCTTTTAAAATTCCTGCTTTACTAACAAAGCCATTTTGGAGCTTGTCAATAGTAGCAGCATTGAGGATATTTTTGCTTTCTACATTAGTTTTCATGAGTAATTCTTCACCTTTGTAGCAAAAAGGCCTATACTTTTCATTACAAATAGCTAACTGCCTGAAATGCCTAACCTATTTTACTTGGTGCCCATTATTGGCCATGACACTAGGTTTCAGGCTTTTATAAAATGATAAGAATGGAGAAACATATATCCATCACTAGCAAAGTTTGTTCTACTCCACTGAATAATGATCATTAAACATAAATTCTGTAGCTTTAACAACTAGAATAATGCTGATATTTCAGAATACAAAAAAATGTACTATAAGTATCTACAGTCTGTAAAAAGAAAATATATGCAGTAAAAAATGTACAACATCTCAAAGGTAACATAAAAATGTAAATGAATGAACAATGAGTGCCACATCAACAAAATCTAACATTCGCAAGCATTTCACAATACAAAAAAGGATCCAGGAAAAGCGCCTTCTCTATTGTAGCACTTGTCCTCTAGCACTGCATCCCCTCAGCATTCTTGATTTTGCCATTTCATTTGTCTTTACTGCCTTAGCTTTACTTTGGATTAATAGCCTCCATTGCTAGTGGCATTTGAGAATGAGGGCAAGGTGGACATAATGATGAAAGCAACACTGTGACACTATCTGCTCCTTAAGTATGTGAATTGTGGTGTTGCATAGCTGCAGCAGAGGAACATGCCACTACAGTTGTGGTTCATCATTCTCCCAAAAGCAGCAAGATCCAGTGAATGCTATTGGACATGGTAGTGTCCTTGTGTCCTTAATGTGCTTTGTTTTTTTTTAAATGTCATAATAATGCAAAACATGGAGCTACAAAGGTACAGTGAAGTCATCTCTTCCTCCCCTTTGTAAAACTCAATGTGTGAAATAGAAATGCACAATAAAAGCTTTTTTTGAAGTATCAAAAGAGAACGAATAGCCTAGTCTTCTAGGGTAATAAAACATTACTGATAAATACATTTGAATATAAAAGTTTCTCCTAATAAAGAAAAAAACAATTTTACCTATTTTATAGACAATATAAATGTGTCTAATAATATTAAATGGCTTTGTTGAAATCTTGTAATCTTCAGTGTTTTGCTAACTGTTCCAAGCCCTGGTTATGAACATCTGCCTCACTAAATTAAAATTAAAATTTTGTTTTCTTTATAGTGCTTGATAAGTTGCTTACCTTCATATTTGTTGAAAGGTGTAATTAGAACATATATATCATGGGCAACTTTTAATGCACAATCAATAGTATTTGTAATTATCTTAAAATGAAACACTTATTACAAATCTTATTGATCAAATTAGAGGTAACATTTGCAAGGTTGTGTTGTTTACATTTTACTTCAGTGCTGGAATATATATTCTCCAAAAATGTCCAGCTAGCACCAACTTCAGAAAATCCAGGATACTGGAAAGATGAAAAAAATGTTACATTGTCTTTAGTTGTAGATTTTATCATCTTTTCCACACTTTAATCCATACTTATTATGAGGTCCTACCTTTATCAGAATCAGGCATGTCCAGTCTTGGTTACTTCAGCTCATAGCTGGCTAGAAATTCTGAGGGTTGAAGTCCGTACATCTTGAAGTTGCCAAGATTGGATATTCCTGATCAAAATAATTCTTAAATATATAGTAAATTTACCTGGGATATATTTAAATGAAAAACCTTTGGAAATAATTTGAATAAATAATTTCTGTTATTTGTACATGCTTTGGATATTTATTTTTTAAAAGAAAAAGAAGGGGAATTATAGAATACTGATTGGATTAGTAGCCATCAGTTTGTTACAGTTAAGTGCTGTTTATAAATTCAAATCCTTAATAATAATTCCAGGTAATATACTTGCTGACCATAGGAATGATTAAAGCATTATTGCTGAAAATATGAAAAATACCATTGAAGTGCCATAGCATGATTATTTAATATAGTTTGGTTGGCCTTTTCTTTCCCCATGGAATCATAGAAAGCAGCAAGAAACCATTAAAATTAATGTGTATTTATCATTAAATTTAACAAATCAGATTACATTCTACATCTATAGATTTTCCCACAAATTATCTGTTGTCTTGCATTGCAACAAAATTCCTGAAATTTGTTTAATTTTGATTTTCAGTTTAGATTATTGCTTTTCATCTTAGTTACAGTTCCCTTTGAAGGTAGCTTGAAAAATACACAAGGTGAAACAGAGTTTTTCATCTTGTTAGCTGTAGAGAACAGGTTATACCAGTTCTAAAATTCACCTGACATTTGTACTTCTAGGTCAAATTTATGTTATTTATACTCATCTGAGAAAGATGTATGTTGGTGATTATCTGGAGACCTATTTCTACCCTTTCTCCCTGACTTTCCCAGAAAAACCACCAAAGTACTCAAATGATCTTTGGGTGTTGGGGTTTTTTTTTTTTTTTGCTATTTTTTATTATTTTACTATGACTTTCAACCCCTAAAGAAAATAGAGAGTAGTAAGGACAAGATCTCATGTCAGCTTTAAAGCAAATCTTTTTTTTCTACACCAGCTAAGAAAAGCTTTATAGAGCTGAATCCAAATTATTGAATTCATATGAACATGCATGTGCTCCAAAAACAATGAGGCAATTTGTGTTTAACCCAATTCATTAAAGTTTAAATAGAATTAATAAATATTAATAAAATACTTATTTCTATAAAAATGCAAATATATTTAAGAAAGGGCAGCTTCTGCTTCATGTCTCCAAAGAGTGATAGTGCTAGATGGTGGGTCTATCATAAATAGTTGGGCTTGTCTTTATTAACCCCATGGATGTGCAAAGGGAAGTAAATTTATGCCAAGCATTGTTTGAAATGTTGCATATCAAGGTAGATGTTGATGCAGGGAGAATCCTCAGATGTGTAATGACATCTATCACGACCAGCAGCAACTGGAGGTGTAGCAGAGGGTATCTTCTTCTTTCTTGATGGCACTGAAGTGCATGCTTGATTATACATGCAGGCCATTCTTATTGGTTTCTGCAAGATTCCTGTTTCTGCAGGAGATTCTCTACATATGTGTGGCCATCATGGATTGCTATTTGTAACTTTAGCCTGTATCACATAAAGTGCTCCAGTTGGTTGATGTTACTGCAATCCTTCTGGCTCCAAAATATATACTTAGGAGATACAAATAATCAAGCTCAGACTCAAAAATAATTATATTTACAAGTATTGATGGAATGAATATAAGAAGTTAAAATCTTTAAAATAATTCTAGAAACAGGAAGCCAGAGTAGTGCAATGATCAATAATTGGATGAAACTTAATACAGTGGTACCTCACAAGACGAGTAACTCACAAGATGAGTAACTCGCAGGATGAGCAAAAAAATTTAATCAAAAATATTCCACTAGACGAGCCATGACTCACGAGATGAGGAAACTTCGTGCCAAACCTTGCGCATCATCAGTAAGTGCGGTCTGTATTTCCCATTCAGGCAACTCCGCACGAGAGTTCTGATACAGCAAGCACGTGCGTGTTCTGCCAACTCTTGCCTCATGCTTTACTCCATTGTTGCAGACAGCAACCCCGTGCAAGAGTTCTGCTAACGCAGCAAGCATGCACGCGTTCTGCCAACTATTACCTCATGCTTTACTCCATTGTTGTAGACATCAACCCCATGTGAGAGTTCTGCCGATGCTGCAAGTGTACGCACATTCTGCCAATTTTCCACTTGCACAGTTTACTCCATTCCCATACGGGCAGCAGTGTGCGTGTGTGCGTTCTGCCTACACTGCCACAGGGCGGCAGGTCGACGTTCCTGATCTCAATGAGCACTGCGCAATCAGCTCACATGGGAAATCTCACAATGGAGCTCTCCTCTCTCACTGTGTAAACAGCGTAAATTAAGTGTAAGGCATTCAAGAGAGAGAACTCCCTGAGACTTTAGACTCCTGATTCAATCTCCAGGAAGACCCCCTCCCCTCTCCTCCCCTCCGCGCCGGGATATTCTTAAAGCCACACGCGCGCGCACAGACACAGAGAATGAGCAGAAATTGTCCTTCTCCTTGCCCCAAATAAAGCAGAAATCCCCCCCTCATCGCTTCTCCCCTCATAGTACGGAGGGAAGAAGTGCTTCCAAATCACTCACGATGCCTGGAAAAACTGAGAGAAAAAAGGCCCTTTTAAAGTGACAGCAGCCAGCAGCAGCTGAGGCCAGAAGCTGCCTCGAAGCAGATCTGTAAGTGCTGGTTCATTTGCTCTATTTCTGCTT
>JANHZU010000836.1:325697-335921 GCA_032468055.1 Acrochordus granulatus
CTGTCTGCCAGATTTAATCCCTGAAATCTATTCCTCACCTCCACTGTATATTCATAAGGGATATCACTGAGGTCATAGCTTGAATGACATTGTGGTTTTCCCTACTTTCTTTAGATTCAGCCTAAATTTGGCAATAAGAAGCTCATGATCTGAGCCACAGTCAGCTCCAGGTCTTGTGACTGTACAGAGCTTCTCCATCTAAGGCTGCAAAGAATATAGTCAATCTGATTTCGGTATTGACCATCTGGTGATGTCCATGTGTATAGACTAGAGCAAAGTCATAAAGAAAGCTTGAATGTCAATTGATCAAAGGTTCTGGTTTTAGCCTTCATTTTAAAAGATTAAGGAGCCTGCCAGCCATCTCTCAGTTTAACCGATTCAACAGTTTTTAAAGTTCTACTAAAGAAAGTACAGTAGTTTTAGCTTTGGAGGTTGTAGAAAATATCTTTCCAATGGAAGTTTTTTTAAAATTCTTTTCAATCTTGATCAGTGAATTTTTTCAACTACAGAGGGAATAAAGAAGTTCTTCACTGTCTTTATAAAAACAATAGAAGAGGGGAATCTTCTGTAATTTTCTAAAAGAAAAACAACATATATACTGCTGTGGGCATCTTATTTGGCCATGATTTTTGAAATCCAGACTAAATATTTTTGTTTGACTTTCCTGTTTTAATGTATAGGGAACATCAGATAGGTTTGGTCAATCATTTGTGAATAGAGCACCAGTATCCTGAAAATACATTCTTTTTGCAAATAAACTCATTGCATCTAGGTGGTGGTACTGTGGAAACTTTGGATTTTACCAAAAAAAAAAAAATTTTCTGAATGTATTGGACAAAACTATATTTAATCACCTACCATGTATGTTTTTTCTTGTTGTTCCAAAATTGTAGATTATAATACTCATAAAGAAAATTTATATTTTAAACTTTATGCCATCAGTTTGATTTCTGAATTGATTCATATCATTTTAATTTAATCATTAATCTTTGTTTAAGAGAAGAAAATGTAAGTGATTTAATTTTTGTCATGGTAATTTCAGTGATAAAAATTATAGTAATTTCAATTACAGACATTTATTTTTATACCATTAGAAAAATTGTTTTATTCCTCATTTTTGTTTAACCATTAATACAAATTTGTCTTCTGAACCATTTACTGTTTCTCCTTATTTTCTAAATAAGCAATCCATTATAGCATCAGGTTGATTTTATTTTTGTGCAACCAAAATACAGAATCTATTAAAAATAGTTACTGTTTTTTTGTAGTGTTTTTCCTTGTCAGAAATGTTCAAGTCATATTTTACTTCATTATTCTAACAGCAGTATCTATACACGGTATTGAAAATGAGCCATTTTGTTTTAAAACAGATTGCAGATGAAAAGAAACCATTCATTGCTTACTGTAATTACCACGGTACTAATTACCTTTAATCACTGACATCCAGGGTCAATAAGATGACAACAGAAACAGCCTTTCAAAGCAAGCTGTAATTTTTTTTTATTATAGCTATCATGTTTTGCTGGAAGCGTTAAAAATTGTTGATTTATACTTTATTTTTTTCTGTTTGCAGTTTGACGGTGAAAACATGTATATGAGTATGACAGAACCAAGCCAGGAGTATGTGCCAGCCAGCCAGGTGGGTTAATTAATCTTCTCTGTCTTGTTTCAAATTGTAATTAAACAAATTCAAAGAATTGCATTGCAAATGAGTGGCACTATCAGTAACTGCTGCAATCAGAAATAATCATAATTTATAAACAAAGCATTTAAGCCTTCTTTCTAGCTAATGAGATAGCACTGATAAAGCACCAACGTTGACAGTTGATGAAGACACTACCTTATTTGTGCTCCAGAATGGAAGCAGCTGTTTTGCCAGCATGATCCTTGCCAAACAGTTGTTATACCTTTAGGAAATAGTCTTTACAGGTGCCTGCTATTTGTTTATCTAACTGCAGACAAGTTAATCATTGTCAGCCACAGGTGCCATAAATTGCTATACTATTGTATGCAGGCTTATTTGACAAAATGGCTAATTTAAAAGATTTGGGCATGTATACTTTGTGAAGTATAGTACATACAAGTTCTGATCCAGTAACTTGGTTTAAAAATCACTAATAGGTTCAAGATAATAAATAACTCAGTGTAGTGTGGCATATGACATAGGAAGAATCAGTGCAACTTACATATCTCTCTTCACCCCAAAGGTATTCTACAGTATAGTCTGTCATTTGTACAATAACAAATTAGGATAAAAACCGCAGCAGATAAAACACTTATAAGCTATCTAATAGTGTGACAGCACTGCTCTGCAGTACTGCTGAGAAAATTATATTCTTTTAAAAAATCGATCAGTTTAATTTCCAGTGTTTTTCTTTGGTAAAATTTAAGGTGATGTGCATCCAGACACTGGTAAAACAAGAGCTATTTAGTTATAGCAGAATAATTATTTGCATGCAGACAATTATATCAGTACTGTTAATGAAAGTGCATTGATATCCACACTAAAGGGCAGATGAAAAAGTACAGCCATCTAATTGTATCAGATTTATAGTTCACATTATGCTTCATGCATTCTATACACTCAATTTAATTGGCCTTTGAACATTTACATTTTGCATTCCTGCATGCAACAACTTTATCCAAGAGCTAAAATTAAATGGGAATGAATTGAAAAAGGATATAGATTAATGTTCCTGTTAGTTAGAAGTACAATAGAATAGGGAATTTTAATGGTACAGTAGAAATCTATTTACTATTTTCTAGAATTAGTCAATAGAGATACTAAATTCTCATATTTGTACATATGGCTATTGATCTGCTTCTGGTTTCATTACTGACTCAGACACAGTTTCTATGATAATTCACAATTGACTCATTAAGAAATAATAACAGTCAAAATATGTAAACAAACAATCTCAGACACTTGCCTGAATGATTTGGCTTTTAAATAGGAGTGCACAGAAGAATAGTGCAAAATCAGTTCAAGGTTCCAAAAGTCAGATCAGAGTTGTCAGTCAGTCCAGAATTCAAAGTTTCTTACACAAACAGGATTCACAGGAACATCATGCAAGAACCAGTGATCAGACATTGTTTCCAATAAACGAAACATGAGTTTATTTTATTTTTAAGCTGCCACTTAAATCAGGCTACAGCCAGCTGTCACTAATTAAGACATTTACTCTGTTGTTTGACTAGGAGCCTCATAAAAAGTCTTTGCTCTCCGCTCTGCTTGCTAGGTACAGGGACTGAGAAGCTTTACATTATCCTCATCTGGCTGTTCCAGTTGTCCAGGTGATGCCTGTTTTGTTCAGCCTCGTGTCTCTGGGCTCAGTGTCTCTTGAGGCTAACATTTGACAAGTTCAGCTGAAACAACTTCTTCAGATTCAGAATCTGAGTCCTGAGCTTTAGTTGTGACAGTTATAAGCCCTAGGTGATATAATTCAATAATTAGTAAAAGATTGACAGGTTTTTGTGACTAAATTTAAGTAACAAGCAAAGGACTCTGATATTATTATTTTTTTTTATTTTTAGATATGCTGTTTGTAAGCTACTTGGTTATTTTGGGAAGTAAGAACAATGCAACTCGAAAATTGTAACTGAAATATCACCATGTCTGTTCTAGGGGATCCAGTAATGTAGTATATAACATATCAAACAATGGTTTTCTCCAGATTGTAGCTTTATTTTTTTAAATTTTATTTTCAAATAAGAATCTTATTCAGAAATTGAATTCCTAGGAAAACAACATTTTAAATATTATCTAATTGGACATTCTAAAGTTACTGCATATACTTCTGTTTTAGTTACAACTTTACTGTATTTGTTTTATAAGAATCCTCTACAAAAGTAGATCATATCGTTCAGTATTAGACTTGGAGGCAATTAAAAGTTTCTTTGAAACAATGAACTGGTATGATTGAACTTGCTTACCTGCAAATTTTCTATGTTTTGTTGGTAATTCTAAATATAACTGAGTAAAAATTGGGAGAATGAGATATTTTTTGGTAATGTTTGTATATAAAACTTGTCTTGACAGATTTACCAATGTTTTTAGATCAAAGCAATTAGGCATCATCTTGATTATATCTTCAGAGCTTTGAATCGCAAGGATTATTGAATTTATTTGAAAGTATAGAAGTACAAACTCTGAATGGCTGCTGTTCCAAAACAGCTCCTATCTTTCAGAAAATCATTATGTCTGTCTTTAAAAAAAAACAACAGTAAACCTCTGCATTTTCTAATAACATCATTGTCCTTCTGCTGATCCTCTACATATGATACATATATTTAACTTTGTATGTTCTTCAGTCAAGCAAAAAGGCTTATTCATATTATGTACATGAATATAAAACAGATTGAAGATTTCCCAAAAAGGACATCCAGATTTATTAACCAATTAGCATCTATTTGTTTAACCCTTTTTCAGAATCCTTACTATCCCCCCAAAGTATATGGAGGCATTATTTATTTATTTATCCATCTGTCCATCAAATTCATATGGCTGCCCAACTCATAAAGAAGTGATTCTGGGCAGAATACAACAAAACTATGAAAGACACAGCTGCCCACCATTCTAAGTGGCAACCAAAGCTTCAGTTGGACCATGCAACAGACCAGCTCCCTTGGTAATCCATTTGGGTCTATCAATCACCAGGTGCAGAACAATCCAATATATCCAGCATCACTATAGTGGATAGTGATCTAGAGAATCTCAAGGTATTTAGGGCATGATCTGACTATAATAAGGGAGTTACCAAGAGCTTCCTCAATTTCAGATCACATAGCCACTGCTCTCACAGAAATACCAGATGTATATGACCACTGTCCTGTGTCAGGCTCTCGGTGACCTGAAATAATCCCATGGCTATCATAATGGCCATGAACTCCTGAGCTGCCTCAGACCCACTTCCAGAGAAGTCAGATTGAAGTCCCTCAACACAATAAGTCTGGGAACTCTATTCCCAGTCCAGAAATGGAGTCAAGGAGCTCAGGCAGGTAGGGTATATGCAACGAGGAGGTTTGTAGAACAGTAACAATCCCATCAGATCTTAGAACCCAACTTAATGAACAAGGTCTCGTATTCGTAACCTGTGACACAGAGCCCTAAAATCCAGATGGTGATAGCCACACCTCACTCCTGCCTTGGGATCTTGGTTATGCCATACCTGAAACCAACAGGAAATCAACCTTGGTTGCTCATTGGAAGGACAGATACTGAAGCTGAAGCTCAAATACTTTAGTCACATAATGCGCAGAGAGGACTCATTAGAAAAGACTGTGATGCTGGGGAAGATTGAAGGCAAAAGTAGAAGGAGATGGCAGAGGATGAGATGATTAGGTAGCGTAGTCAGTGTAATGGATGTGGGTTTCAGTGGACTCCGGGAGGCCGTTCAGGACAGGGAGGCCTGGCATGCTGCAGTCCATGGGGTTGCGAAGAGTTGGACGCAACTGCATGACCAAATGACCACAGTTGGCATGGCAGGTATGGCCAGTGCAGCAAATGCGGTCCATCCTTCAAAACACAGCCCAAACAAGTCCAGGTCCAGGTCTAAAACCATTCCAGCCTCTATCCACAAAAAAGCAACACACTAACACAACAACAGTCTGTCCATGGCTCCTGCTTTTTCCCATCTTTAATAAATTGTAAAAAAAATGTGATAAATGTTATGGCTACTTATATGCATTGCTATAATGTAAATCACTATCAGTAAGGTGATGCAGAAATACTCTTTGCTACTAGCTGGGTAAAATTATGTGGTGGTTCATAGCCTCCTTCCTCCATTTCTCAAGGAATTCTCACAAGGTGATTAGTGATAGTTGTGCTGAGAGCACAACTATCTAGGAAAACAAATTATCCAGCTTACTAGATTCCTTTTAGTTATAAAACCACTGATTTATTGAATAGTATGAAATAAATGTATTATTTACAATAATTATATTTTAGCAGTCTATTTCTGCTGTTCTGCATGATCTGAAATTTTGCATATGCTTTAAAAGGAGAGCTGATCTTAACATTCTTTATGCTAGTTAGAATGCTTTTCTATTAAAGGAGAATCCTTGTGTCTTATTTTAAGACTTTTAAAATCAATTTATCACCTTAAGGCCAACATAAATAAAAACACATATGTCAGTTATGAAAAGTAGAACATCAACATCTGTATAATTTGGTAATCCAAGACAACTTGCCTTACAGCGTCACTTGACAATTATTATTTCTGTTCAATTTTCAAATCAGTACATGCTTTGGGACTTACATACTAAGTTGCTAAGTAGTGAACATATGGCTCACTACTGTTTTTGTGATGTTGCTGCAAGCAAAGTATGTAATACTAGACTTGAAATGATTTCCACAGACAGCCATTCTTGGATATAAGCCAAAAGTATAACTGTACCATTAAAATTAATATTCTTTTAGCTTGTCCCAAAAGACTGGTGCTCCTGGCCTATATATTTTAAATATAAATATTGTATTTATAACAACAATTATTAATCTAACTGTGCATTCCAGATAGCTTTTACAATATTTTATTATGTTCATATACGAATGTATTAAATATGACAATTTGATTAATAGCATAGGAGAAGTAAATTTTAACATAAGAGAGATTTCTTGATCATCTCCTTATGGCAATTTTCCACTGACATCTACAAAAACTTCCTGGCAATATTATCCATATATTAATATAACAAAGCAGTTCACAGGACCAAGCACTTTCTTCTAATGTGGAATTCTCTTCAGGGTTAATTTATAAATTCAAGCTGGGGGGAAATGACTTTAACAGAATTTTCCATTATGATGGAAAACCTCTAGATGTGTTAAACTTCATCCTTCAGACTAGGACTCTTGGCCATTTTGGTGGGTGAAATTCAGTATATCTTGAATTTTCTGATTAGGAAGTAAGGAAAACATTGGAGATAGATCCTACTGCTGATTATTTTCAAAAGTCTTTAGACATTGGGTAACCTGAAATGTGAAAATTGCTCCATCTGAGCTGTGGAATTAATTTTCATAAAAGATAGTCTAAAAATTAATATTAATCACATGTGAGTGAATTTCTCATTCTTTTCACTGGTTTTAATTTGAGTATTAAAAATAATTTGTGTATTTTGTTTTATAGTTGCATTGTTGATTGGCTTTGTATACTAGTGATTGCATTTTTTGTTTGTTTTTCAGCATCTTTCTCTTACTGTAATAAGCAGGTGTTGTGCTGAAGGCTACTTTCTTTTCCTTTTCCATTGATATCTGTGCCTTGAAGTTTACATGAAAAAGATAATGTATACCCCACTTTTTAAAAGTGTTTTAGTGTAAGGTTCATGGTTTTGCAATTATATAATCAAGGAAATCATATTCAGTGAAATAAAAGGAAGTTATTACGTGTGTGCAAACAAAATGATAAGAGTTCAGCTTCATGCTTATTTGTTCCCACCTTCTAATGCCTATTTTGCTGGATAGCATATCCTTAAATATTTATCAGATACCAAGTATAAAAATGTCCCTTTAAATATATGTAACATACTCTTCCATATACTTTGACCTAAACAATAACATACTTTATATTTTTATGTAGAGATCATAAAGTATAGTTTCTTTTTGGAAATGTCCTAGAGCAATTGTAATCATGAAAAAGAAATACCACAGGAAATATATTTCATAATGAATATTATCAGGCTATTGTCTAGGTCTGTTTGTGGGCATGAAAGTAGTTTGGAACAGTTAATTGTTTCTTATGAGTAAGGTTCCCACTATCAAGGCTGTTTGACCTATGGACCCTTGGCCCAGTAAAACAATAGCAAAACCATGCAGCAGTTTAATCTATTTAGTCTCTGAACGTCTTGCATCTCAACAAGCCCAAATTACTTCAATTGTCTTCAGTATAGCATTCAAATGATTACTCTGTATAATCCCAAAGGTATTCATTACAGATAAAATTACTCTTGCTACCTTGCATACAAGCTGAGTTTTCAATGGGAAATGAAAAGCTGCATGAAAATAGGACACGTAATTAAGTTAAAGTACTCCAGCATTTGGCTTGACATCTTCATTACTCAAAATTAAAAAGATGCTTCACTGGAACATGTTGTTGCCTTAAATTGACATCTCACACAGGAGCCTATTTTCCAGAATTATATATTTTAATAGCTCTTCAGTTTATAATAGCAGTTTATAAAAATATCTGAAGAGTTACGAGAGCTACTTACAGTAGTTCTTAAATACATATGTACAAATGATTACATGATTCAAGGCAAAACTGTTTAGATGGCATTCAGGACTTTCACACAAAAGATTCAGTCCATAACTTTATATTTATTAAATTATACCATTTTTGTAAAGTTCAGTACAATGTAATAGAATAAATTACATTGTAATTGTTCCATAGTTAAACTGTGTCTTCTGTAAGTGATTTGGGACTGCATAGTTTCTCAGAGTCTTAAAAATGTAGGGTTTTGGTTTTGGTTTTAGTTTATTTTAATTACTGATCCTTTAACAATCCTTTCAGCCAATTGCACAATTTTGTATGTATTTCAACTAACATCATATATTTTTCTATGCCCCTATATCTATGAATTGTATATCTATATATAGCTGAAATCTCAAGGGAAAGTAGTTGATCTGTGTTTGAAAGTGCCCTCATTTAACATTAGTTTAGAATGAAATTGCTCAAAAGACTTTTTATTTTGGCTTGCAATCTGTTCTTTTCTTTAAGACATCATAACCCACTTTTGTGTCTCTAAGTGATCAGTCCAAATATATAGTATGCTGCTTTGGGATTCTTAATCAGCATCAACAGTAGTGGAATTTCTTGGCATAAAATCCTATGTTTCACTTAGTATTTATTGGACAATGCTCAGCAACATAGCACAAAGGATTGTTTCATTGTGGCTCTTTTGGAAGAGGAGTGAGCCTCGCCTTTCCTTGTCACAATATTGTATTTTCTGAATACTGCTCAAGTGGGGTATGTAATGTACACCACGAATGCAAGAATGCATCATGATATCAAGAGAAATAAAGATAACACAGAATTAAACAAATAAAAAATTTGCTGATGCAGGTTTGTGTTTGCATTGTTTAAAGATTTGTCAATTAATTTGCCTTTCAAAGTTAATATCGTGGAACCTCACAAGAAGAGCACCTTGCTGCATAAAATTTTTGCTAGACGAGCAAAATTTTTTTAATAAAATTTATTTCAGTTGACGAGCAGCAACTCACAAGACAAGCAAGCTTTGCGTGATAACTTACACGTCATCAGTCAGCGTGCTCTGTATTTTCTGTTCAGGCAGCAGGCACGCAAGAGTTCTGTCAACGCTGCCACGTGCAGTTTACTCCATTATTGTCTGTGTGCTGTACTGTGAGATGTTGCTGAGGGAAAAGGGAAAAGGTCCTTTTGCCTCAAGCAGCGGCGGCAGCAGATCTTCCGAGCCAGCAGGGGGCGCCGGGCAGTAGCCGAGGCCAAAACCTGCCTCGAAGCAGATCTGTAAGTGCTGGTTAGTTTGTTCTATTTCTGCTTTATATGGTATGTTAATCATTGTTACTTGTTTCAGATGTTAGGGACAATCATTTCTACATCAAATTCCATTGAAAATTTTTGTGAATATTTTTTGGGGCGTGGAACGGATTGTCCAACTTTCCACTGTTTCCTATGGGAAACCTATTTTTGCTTTAAATTTAAACATTTCACGCTAAGAGTGTTCTGGAACAGATTAGTCTCGTCTTATGAGGCACCACTGTACTTTCTTCGCCAAGCATGCTTAGACAAGCAAAGAATTTGACTCTGGTACAGCAGCTCTCAATATGCTTGTAAAACAACAGTAAATAAATAAACATAAGTGAAATTAGATATTCATCAGTAAAGTGTGCATCCAAAGTATGCAGCCAATAGAAAGGGAATATTATACAGTGGTACCTCACAAGTCGAGTAACTCACAAGACGTGAAACTCACAGGATGAGCAAAAAAATTTCATAAAATTTATTCCGCTAAATGAGCTGCAACTCACATGACAAGCAAACTTAGTGCGATAACTTGCGCGTCATCAGTCAGCATGCTCTGTATTTCTCGTTCAGGTAGCAACCCCCTGCAAGAGTTCTGCCAACGCAGCAAGCATGCGTGCAGGTTCTGCCAACTCTACCGTGTGCTTTACTCCATTTCACAGGTGGCAACCCCACGCGAGAGTTCTGCCAACGTGGCAAGAGTGCGTGCGCGTTATGCAGAATTTACCACATG
>JANHZU010000836.1:422590-434087 GCA_032468055.1 Acrochordus granulatus
GCTTCATTTTTGTCTTTTGGGGGGGGGGAAGGGAGGGGGCAGATAGTGCATTTTCAAAGCACAAGACATTTTTGAAAAACTATTTTCCTATTAATATTTATGGGGACTCTATGGATCCCCAAGCACTAAAAATTGTGGTTATGGGCATTTCATTTCACATTTTTGTTCCTTAATTTAAAAAAAAAGTCATGCAAAGTAGGAAGCATAGTCAATGCTGATAAAAATGTAATTGTGTCAAAGTTGACAAGCATAAGAAGTAATGTACCTTTGCTTTGGCTCCTCGCCTTTGCGTTACCATCGCATTAACCGAAAAACAGTTTTCCATTATGTTTGTTGATCCGAAAAACAGTGTCCCATTATGTGTTTATCCCTTTGAATAGTCCAGACAAGAAGCACAACTAGGAAAACCAGCTCTATCTTTATTGTAAAGTTACATTAACAGAATCTTGCAAGACTGAAACTATTTCTCCCTTCCTTTCAGAAAATCCCTTCTGAAATGCTTCCCACATCCTCTCTCCTGTGGATATCTAAGGTATTTTTCGAAAGGAAACAACAGCCTCATTCCTATTTCCATGCAAGTATAAGGAACTATTTGCAATGTCAGGTTGAGTTCTATCATCTCTATCTATACCTATCTAGCTACCTACCTACATACATGCATACATACATACCTTAAGATTGCTAACTATAATTTGTGGCATGGTGTCCTTCCAAGAATACTGCATGTATTCTTGCAAATTAGGCTTCCTATAGACCTTTTATTTAAAAAATAAAACTTTATGGTATTTTTTTCTTGAGAAATTGATTTATGTCCCAAGATTACATGCCTTAATACTAAAGGACCCTGAGGTGGAATGATACAGTTCACTTCATTTCTTTTTTACTTCTAATTAGCCCAAAATAGCAAGAATAGATATGCCTTTTCTCTGATTCAGAAAGAACACCAAGGACACTCCTCTTCTGATGCCCTGAAAAGTAGAAGTGACAGAACTATGTAGGGTTTATAGACTTAGTGGACTTCTGGAAGAGAAGATTTGAAAATTCGACCTTTCTCCCTACAGGTCCAGCCATGCCAATACAGAAGTGATGAAATAGAGCTATGATGGCTATCATGTTATTGTTTTCTGCACTGCCTAAAGACATTGGATTTGCTTCAAAAGAAGCCTGAAAGTACATTTCTATGTAGACTTTTCAGAATGTTCATTATTTTCAGAAGTTTTTAAAAAGTACTATACTTTTTTGTGTATTCTAAATTGCTACTGTTCTGCTCCTGGGCACTTCTCTACCCTATTAAATATAATAAGGAAAAAAAGAAGCAACAGAGAATAAATTGTGGAGTACAATTCATGATAAGCCCCTAAAGTCAGAAAATGTCCAATATGCTACTGGGAAGAGCTGAGGACAATTACAAATAGCTCCAGAAAGAGTGAAGTAGCTGGGCCAAAACCAAAAGGATGCGCAGCTGTTGATGCATCTGGTGGTGAAAGTCCAATGCTATAAAGAACAATATTGCATAAGAACCTGGAATGTAAGATCTATGAATCAAGATAAGCTGGATGTGGTCAAACATGAGATGGCAAGATTGAACATTGGCATCTTGGGAATCAGTGAACTAAAATGGATGGGAATGGGTGAATTTAATTCAGATTTCTGCTATATACTCTGGGCAAGAATACCTTAGAAGAAATGGAGTAGCCATCATAGTCAATAAAAGAGTGAGAATTGGGGTATAATCTCAATGATAGAATGATCTTGGTTAGAATCCAAGGCAAACCATTCAGCATCACAGTAATCCAAGTCTATATCCCAATCATCAATACTGAAGAAGCTAACTGACCGGTTCTATGAAGTTCTTCTAGAACTCACACTAAAAAAGATGCCCTTTTCATCATAAGGAATTGGAATGCTAAGGAAGGAATAAGGAATTGGAATGCTAGGAAGTCAAAAGATAACCAGAATAACAGTCAAGTTTGGCCTTGGAGTACAAAATGAAGTAGGCAAAGGCTAACAGAATTTTGTCAAGAGAATACCCTGGTCATAACAAATACACTTTTCCAGGAACCCTTGGATTGCAAGGAGATCAAACCAATCATTACTTAGGAAATCAACCCTGACTGTCATTGGAAGGACAGATACTGAAGCTGAAGTTCAAATATCTTAGCCATCTAATGCAAAGAGAGGACTCATTGGAAAAAAACTGTGATGCTTGGAAAGATTGAAGGCAAAAGGAGAAGGAGACAGCAGGGAATGAGATGGTTAGCTAGCATTGTAGACGTGATGGGCATGGATTTGGGCAGACTCCGGGAGACAGTTCAAGACAGGGAGGCCTGGCATGCTGCAGTTCATGGAGTTGCAAAGAGACACGACTGAGCAACTGAATAACAACAGTTCATGAAATCACCAAAGCAGCAAAAAATTTGGAACTTCCTGGGTCTAATGAAGTTGAAAGATGTAGGTAACTCAAGTAATAAAATGAGTCCAGTGCATTTGTCAAATAAATATGATGTGCTGAAATGGGGCTTACAAACACAGCTCAGGAGTCAAGAGAAACCCAGCAAACAGTGAATTACAATAATGCAATTTGGAGATAACCAGGGCATGCTATCGCCATATTTAGGTCAGAATCTGAGAGAAAAAGGCAGATCTGATTAAATTCCAGTTAACAGAAGCAGCTCCAAACCACAGCACTAACCTGAAATAACACAGTGAGAGATAGCTCTAAAATGACAATTGAATCTTGAGCCTTGGACATAATCCTTAATCCCCTAGTTTCTAAGGCCAACTTTATATTTTTCCAGAGACTTCTCTCCACCTAATAACTAGCATTTGTATCATATTAGAGCAGAGCTTTGGGTCTGGTGACTCATGAACATCCATTGGAAAAGCACAGGGAAAGCCCACCTATGTCCAAACCCACTGAAATACAGAGCTGGGTATTAACTACATAACTATAACACAACAACCCATATAGTTTAATAAAGTATTTCTAATATTAATTATGAAAGGCAATAGGAAAAAAGCTTGTGGCACAGGCAGGGCCCAGGAGCTGAGGAAAAAATGTCCACTATTGAGTCAATCCTCCATTAGGTACTGGAACCAAGCAAGAAACTGATCCTTTGGCCAAACCAGAGGCTGGACTCTCTTTATTAACAACCATGGTCATTTTGTTTGATTACAATCAATTGTAATCAATTGCTGCCAACAGCAAGAGTGATACACTGCCTTCATCCATCACTAAAAGGAGAGCTGTTTCCATATAATACCCAGATCTATATATGGACATTAATTACTCTAGATGCTATAGAGACATTCTAACTTTAACTGCACTTCAATTGTGACACTACAGCTCCTCCATTAGTTCATATATCTTATTTCAGAACATAGCACCAGGACCAGGATAGGCAGTTGGAGGAATCCTATTGCTATACCTACAGTACAAGCTGGGTAATTGACATGCAAATGCATCAGGCACAGAATGGGAAGGGCAAGTGTGGAAGGCATCCTCCATCTTTCCCTGCCCACTGAAAAGGATTCACATTACTTCCATACATCTGTTGTTTTCTCTGAATCAGAAGTATGGGTTGCATTGTAACAAGAAAAACAAAAAGTTTTTTCATTTTGTCTGATGCTGATGTAAAGACACTACAGTATTAGTTACAAACTTTGGATAGTGAGAATCACAGCTCTAACACTCTGGCTTCTAAGTGACCTTAAATGTCTATAATATGATAAATTAGCAGATGTACAAAAAGAGAGAAATTATAAACCTAGTTATTTTTTGTTTCTTTCTATTGGGTTTTCTTGGCAAGGATACTGGAGTGGGTTGCCATTTCCTTCTCCAGTGGAGTCCTGTAGCCCATTTTTCACCAGTTGTCCAGGAATCCAACAACTTCTAGTGCAGTCCTTGTTAACCTGGGTGACGACCGAACTGGTATCGATTTCTATAAATTTCTATAAATTATGTTTCATATGCAAATGGTGACTGCAACCATGAAATTAAAAGACACTTGCTCCTTTGGAGGAAAGGTATGGCAAAACTAGATAGTATATTAAAAAGTAGGGACACCACCTTGCTGAGAAAGGTTCATATTGTCAAAGCTATGGTTTTCCCAGTCGTAAAAAAGGCTGAACACCAAAGAATTGATGCCTTCAAATTTGTGATGCTGGAGAAGACTATTGAAGGTCCCTTGGACTGCAAGGAAATCAAACCAGTCAATCTTACAGGAAATCAACCCTGATTGCTCATTTGGAAGGACAGATATTGAAGCTGAAGCTCAAATACTTTGGCCACATAATGTGAAGAGGGTTAGAAATGACTGTGATGCAGAGAAAGATTGAAAGCAAAGGGAGAAGGGGATGACAAAGGATGAGATGGTTAGATAGCATAGTTAATGCAATGGGTTTGGGTGGACTCTGGGAGGCAGTGCAGGGCAGGGAGGCCTGGCATGCGAAGCCTGGGTTGTGAAGAGTTGGACACGACTACGTGATTGAATAACAAGTTCTTTTTAATTTAATCATGTTCTGGTATTTTAATTCTTGAACTTGTTTTGCCTATCTTATTTTTTTCCCTTTTATTAACACATATACACATACACAGTATGAAGCAATTACAATGGAAACTTCAGGAACCAGTTCAAGACTGAAACATTTATTGTACATCAAATACTTTGATGCTATCTGCAGCAGCTTCTTTTCTTCTAATACTGTACTCAATTTTTTATGAAAAAGTTAAATAATTTTATGCTTGTAATAACATCCTAATTAATAATACTGACAGAATATTTCTCTTTTATTTCCAATAGTTATCTAAACAATAGAATGTCAATAATTTTAATTAATACTGTATATTGTTGCATTGAAACACTATAATGCATCAAGATTTAAAACAATATAAAAATGATTTTTTACTAGGATCAGCCCTAGTAACTAAAATAAAAATATATCAGTATATTTATAAAATATGACTTACAAATATAAATGTGATGCTACTTAGGATTCTGAGAGTATAAAGCTGAGATCGGAGATCAAGCCAATGGCATTTATGCCTTTTTCAAGTTTCTTTTCACAACATCTAGTTTGTTCTCTCTTACTTCTGCCTTCCTCCCTTCTGTGAGATGTTCAGTCTCTGCTGTATTACATCTCAAACAGCAAGAAGTTGATATTGACAAATCCACCATCTTGCCATCTGATATTTGAGGTGCCAGAGTATACACATCTGTTTCTGTAACCCGACCCTTCTCACCTCAATAAATCTGACCAGTAAGAAAACTCTGGAAATTCCAGCTTTCTTGGCTAGAAGCAGTTATGAGGGCCTAATGAGAACTATGGTAACATTGTGGCAGCCCTGATGATTAGTAAGATAATGAAATCTAATCAGCAATGTTTACCAGTGCAGACAATGATGTCAGTCCTAATGGCTCTCTCAGAATTTGGTACTCCTTGAGCATTCTAGGTTTTGGTATGGGGCCTGTCCAAATGAGTACTATGTCATGCTATGACATTGATACAAATGTGTGTGCAGGTGCATTTCTGATTCAGAATAGGCTGCTGATGAGAATGCTTGCTTCTTCATGCAACCTTCTTTGCTGCAATACAAGTAGGTCAAAGGTCTGTAGGTCGTTATTGAAGCCACACATCCATGTGAATTAAACATGTCGTGGTTGATGTCTAATGATGTCTGTCCATTAACAGATTTTATAGATACATCTGGAACAGTGCTGTCATAAACAGACTGCTAGTATAAAATGACACTTTGTCATAAGGGTAACATAAATCTTGGTGCTGCAGAGTTGCAGGAAAAGGTTGTGAGGCAGTGAAAAAGATAATCTGAATTATAGAGCTCTTTGTTTTAAAAAGCTACAAGGAAAGGATTAAGATTACTACATGACCTTTTAGATAGGCTACAGCTCTGTGACAGAGGACATGTGTTACAAGCAAAAGATTGCATGTTCTGCCTCCATTAGCTACAGGTGGCATGAAAACTCCTGCTTGATACCTCTAAAAGTTTGTAATGAACACAAGGGCTTGATTCAGCAAGCATCTGTTTTCTGTGCTCCTAGCCAAGATGTAAGAGGCAAAATCTCAAACATCTAAAAGCTGTTGACAAAAGTGTGATCACCAAGAGACAAAGACAAGATAAATATTTTACCATGACTTAAAAATAGGGCTGTGCAGCTTTTTGGATGAAAAGGCAAAATGGTACCTCAGAATGCCTGGAGCAATTTTAAATATAATGCTCAATATTTTACTGGAGTGGTATGGCTGCCCTTCATAGTTGCAACATAGTCCTAGGAAAAAGTATGTTGGCTGTATGGAGTTGCTTACAGATTCTATGCCTGTACTCCTACAAGCTCTGAAACTGTTGCACAATTACTATTACTAAAGGTTTCAGCATCAGACCTATTTTGCAAGATGCAGATTAAAGTTCTGCCATTCTACAAAATAAGTGGATAGGCAAAGTGAAATACTTATATTTCTTCTTGGTATAAAATTATTCCTTTCAAACATTTTAGGTTTTGGTTTGGTTCTGTTTTGTTTTTGGAACAATGACATAATCAAATTGCTAGGTTTCCCTGTTTTTACAAAAAAAAAATCAAGAATTTATCATTATGGAAACCAATATGCTAGACTGGGTGAACGAAAATAATTTACGGGGAATGCAGCACTGATTATACCTGATTTTAAATTAGAATGCTCCATCATGCAGAACCAATCTATGAAAGTTGTATTTCAATATTTGAAGAATATTCCATACTTTCAAAATCACCATGACAGTATTTTTCTTTCAAAATCCCCATGATATTTCTTGGAAATATGCCCACAATTGAATCTGCAATCTCATTTTCTGGTCTCTTTTCCTTTTTTCTCTCAAAAACCATTTTGACTGCTTGACCCTAGCAACTAGAAGTATTTCCAATAAGCATGTTGTACAAGCTACAGAGGAGATAAAGTCAAACAAAGTTAGGTTTGTGAAATGAAATGTAGTATCTTTTTAGAAAATCCTTTTATCTCTTACATATTAATTTAACCTCCTCTTCTGGAAAACTTTCCAGTTTCTTAGTTCAGTCATTTTCTTTACTAGTAGTTCATTGGTAGCTCATTAAACAAATTGAGTAGTAAGCAACAATATGGATTAGGAATGTACTAAAAACTAATTCAGATCAGTCCAGATACTATGCAGTATTTTTTTATGCTTATATCTGGATTGAGATTTTTTTTAAAAAAAGCTTTGTTTTCACACGAGCTAAACATAGTAAATTACAAAATGTTAGCTCATTTGGATGACATTTGCAAGCAAAATAGAAATTAGAGGGAGTGACGCATACCAAATTTTGTGAAAATTGGTGCAAGGGTTTTTCTGAGCCATACTAGTTTGTATATTTTATTTTATTCTAAAAAGTATTACTTGGTTGCTTTGAGATGGAATGTACTGAAATCTGAAGTGGGGAACAAGATTCTGAATGAAGCTACAGAGCAATCAGTTATGCCTTAGGAAACGAATAGTCAGTCAATTGCTCCATCTCAGAATTTGAATTCCACATAATCCAATGTTAATTAATCCTAATACAGACTATAATAGTCATCATCTTCATTGACATGAAGCAAATAATGATAAGCAAGGATGGGAAAACAAAGAATTAGGCTCAGAAATATGGCAAGATTAGAACCTGCCCTGCTCATTTCTTCAATGAACAAAACTTTACAGGAATGAATCATCATATAGTATTGCGAAATCTTATTTTTTTTCTCTGAGCCTCAAGGTTTGCCAGCCATATCTATAGTGTAAAAGCCATACCATTAAAGTACCCTGAGCTGAGTACTCTTATCAGATCTGAACTGAACTCCCAGCCTTTCTAAGCAAAGTATTTTTATATATTTTCCTCCCCAGATTTCTTCATGTTGACTGTATAATTTAGGGGTATGCATATTAAAGATTTTTGTTGTTTAAAGTGATCTTTGTCTTCCTTCTCTTCTTTACATAAGATTGCAATCCTCCCCAGGACCAATTCTAAATTAATCAGACTGGACCTTGTTTCATGTAAAGTTCTTTTGATAATTGGTGTGCGGTGGGGAGAAATTTGAGCTTTATTGTTTCATGTCATCACATTGAATGACATTAACTCACTATTCTAGAACTGGGATTCATAACTTTGATTTAATGTACTGTAAATCAGAGAATCGGTTTGGTCTAGTGGTTAATGCATCAAGTTAAAAACTAGGAGACTGGGGGTTCTAGTCCTGCCTTAGTTACAAAGCCAGCTGAGTGACTTCGGGCCAGAGCGGGATAGATATGACAGAATGTGACTGAAAATCAGAGAACCTTGTAATATGCACTGTAAGAAATAGTCATTTCCACCTTGGTTAGTCTCACTGAATATTGCTGGGCACAAGCCTTTGTGTGTTCTGTGTTCTTTTTGCACACAAAAGCAGCAAGAGCATCTACTCAAGTTTTGTGCCAAAGATGGGACTCAAACAACACATTCTCCAGTTTCTAGCTTGATGCCTTAACCACACCAAGCTGGGTTTCTGAAACTGCATACCTTATATGACTTTATTCAGAAGTCTGGCAGCCATTTTGTCCCATAAGCCAAAATTTCCCTATGAGAGTCTTCCAGTAAGTTAAATCATAGGTATTCAAAAGTCTTGTAAAATGGACTGAGTTTGTGTGTAGATGTTTCTGGATCATAGTCACATTTTGAAAAATAAAAAGTCTAAGAGAATTCCAGAATCAAGATCTAAACTAAAGCATAGTTACAGAATAGTTATTCTCTTAACCAAAACAATTGCTTTCAGATTGTTTAAAACTAAAGGCATGGTCCAATTGTTCCTCAGGGTTTTTTCAAAAGATGGGAAGAACTTCTATTTGCATGGAGAAGGATATAACCTCTTAAAGTTCCTCCCATCTTAATAGTCCAGGTATCTCATTGTCATCACTGAAGTGGTTGTTCAATTAATGATTCCACCTCTATTTTGTCCCCATCTTGCATTTTTCCAAATTTTATTCTTTTATTTTTGTATCTATTTATTAACTGGTTTATATATTTTTATGGTCCTTTTTGTTGTAAGCCACCCAGAGTCGCTGACAGCAAGTGGGACAGCAAATAAATTTAATTTTAAAAAAATTCTGAAGCGCCTCTTAAAACACAGCACTTGGGACCAGGATGGTCAGTTGGAGGAATCCCACTGCAATGGGACAAGCTGGCTAAATAGGAAGCAAATCCATCAGGCACAGAATAGGAAGGTCAGGTGTGGAAGCCTACCATCCTCCATCTTCCCCTGCCAACTGACAAGTGGCACTTCATATGATCCCTTGTTTTCTCTTAATCAGATGTCTGGGTAAGACTGTAGCAAGGAAAAAAGATTGGCCCTCGTAAAGTTAGCTTCTTTGGTAATAGAATTCCAATCTCAAGAAGGATCAAAAGGTTAGAGGCTTGTGAAGGGATGCTGTGGATCTGCTTTTCTTGTTATGTCCTAGATGCAGGAGGACAAATTAAGGCAGCCCTGGAGCATAATTTATTTCCTTCCTAGGGCCAATGGGAGTAAAAAGTCTGGATTCATTTATACAGCCAGAAAAACCAAGCTGAACATTACATCTAACACAAGCCATGCACCTTAGTTGCTATTCCACAACTCTGGAGCACAATGATGTTCTCTTTCATTTGTTCAATAAACATAATGGTTCCCTAGTCAGACATGTGGGTAACAGCATAATGTCCTTTTAGACAGTCATTCCATAAGCTTGTTAGATCTTTAACATTCCACACTTTAATTACTATCTGCTAAGTGGTTGTGAATCAGTGCATATCTGTCAGAATTGGTGCTATATTATCCTTGACCTAACAATGGTTTGCATTACTGTATAGTTACTGTATTTTGTCGCAGCATCCATTTCTAGACAGAAGCATGTTGTAATAGTCACAATGTAGTATAACCAAGAAGCTGTCATCCAAACTAACCAGAAAAGTTGGGGCATGCATTGTAACATAAACTCAAATATAGATAGCCTATTTTGATTCATAGCACAAAGTTAGGTAGTCGATTTTGCAAGTAAAAAACATTAAAAAAGATCTTGCATTCCACCAAGATATAAGCACATGCCAAATGGAAATACTAAATACTGTACTACATTTATAACAATTTGTATGTTAAAAGCCATATTACTTGATAATTACTAGTCACAAATATTTAAATCTGACATAGTTAAGAATATAAATTCTTGGTAGAAATATGGAGTACAATATTCTCCAATATGGAGGCAATCGGCAGGAGAATATCAGAAGTAGGAGAGTGCTGTTGCATCAAATACAAAATGTCTGTTTCCATGGACGTTCAAATGCTTACCCTGTGGATGTGGATTGCTCAATTGTATCATCTCATTTGGCACAGATTTTTAAATAAGTAAACACTGAGTCTCCTAAGTAATGAATCAATTACCTTTAGCACAATAAACCACAGCTATTTTGATCCAGGACAGGTTCCTGAATGTTATCTGAAATTATAATACAGAACAGGACTGAAAAGTTGTTGTTTCACCACCAAATAAACCACACTCAACTTCACAGAGACCCTTCTGTGCCCAGGCACTTCTTTTATTTTTAAAAATGAAACCCTGCAGATGTATAAACATTCCATACCACCCTTGCCATATGCTGCTTCTTGACAGAAGTCCAAGTTACAAAGAAACAGCACTTCTCAAGAGAGAGGACATACTGATGCTTTATTTTTTATTTTATTTCTGTTAAGCTGCTTCAGTTAAAGCTTGCCAATAAGAGTCAACTCAAATTGGTTATAAATTTCAGTTACTTTCCCAAACTTCACCACTGCAGACTTATGAATAACTCTTTATGATAAGACACAAGTCCTTTTGGTGCAAAATTAAAACTTGGCTAACCGTAGAAAAATACCAACCACTTCATAAGAGTTAAACACTACAACAACTTGTCAAAAGAATCAGAAAGAACATATATTATTTTCAAGATATTATGATTCATGTCCAATCAATACGTTCATAATTTTTGTAGAATCTCATTGGTTGGCAGTAGTTAATAATTTTATCTACATTCTATAAAGGTAAAATAATTAGTTTTTAGGTTGTTGTACAGCCTTCCTCATCGCTCCATGTGATTGGGGGTGTGTGATAAGAACTGAATTGAAACACATCTGGCTGGCTATGAATGTGAATGGAATTCACTTTGGAAAAAAATAAGATCCAGTTCAACACCTTTAATCGTGTAACACTTCAACTGTCCAAATTCTAATCCATAATGTTGACAGAAACTAGTCAGATGACGCCTTTACTCTGACTGACTTCTATTTTGATTGTCTATTAATTTCTGGGCTCAGTTTAAGATGTTGTATTTCAAGTTGTAAATAATTGGAGAGTCAGATATTTAAGGATTATCTGTTGTCACATATGTCTTTCAAAATAAAAAAAAGTAAAGGTTTCCCCTGCCAGTTGTGGCTCACTCTAGTGGGTAGTGCTCATCTCTGTTTCCTA
>JANHZU010000836.1:459447-470117 GCA_032468055.1 Acrochordus granulatus
TCTACCTCAAAGTCCATTGAAAATGATTTTTTGGTTAATATTTTTGGGGGCGTGGAACAGATTATTTGACTGTCCATTGTTTCCTATGGGAAACTGTGTTTCGCTTTCCGAGAATTTTGCGCTAAGAGCATTCTTCCAGAACAGATTAATCTCATCTTGTGAGGCACCACTGTATATGCTTGCTGGTTCGACTGTGCAATGAAAATTGGTCTACTTTTCCCATAAAATGGCCTATTTGAGGATGGAAAATTTTTTCCCTTTCTACCAATCTAACTGCAGTGCAAATATCTGAAAAAAATGTTCAACTAGTATTGGAGTGAATGTATGTCAAGTTTTTTTCCCCTACATTGTAATTATTGGAATCACTAGATCTTATTCCTCCCCAGCTGTACAGCTAAATATGCAAACATATGTTGGTCCAAATTCTTCCCAAGGATTACAGTTATGCTTTAAAGATTGATGAAGAAAGTATAACTCCTAGTAAGGTTTGACTTCTTAACTTTTGTCCATATGCATTAAAAATCATTGTACAAATGTTCTTTTTTAATAGATCTAACAAAGCCCGAAACATTTCGTGACCTTAGCAAACCTGTAGGTGCACTAAATAAAGAAAGATTGGAAAGATTACTGGTATGTTGAAAAATAGCTTGTTTGTATATTTGTGTGTGTGTGATTTAGTTTAATACATTAAAATAATAAGTGTGTACCATATTTCTAGGTATAGTTTTTTCTAATGAACTGTTTCAATTACAAGTTGTAGAAGATAGATGCAAAACTGCTAGAACAACTGATTTTAGAAGTAATTATTAAATAATGTAACTTCATCTGTACTTATTTGAGAGACTTTATAGTCTAATTTCAGGTGGGAATCCCACTTGGTAAAGATATCCAAAATGTAACATACAAGCAGTGACAGAAGATGAGAAAGTAATAAAAGGGGTGAAGAGCCAGTGGCTCTTTAGGTGTTCTAAAACTAAAATTCCAGATATCTTTACACATGGGTTGTAACCAAGTTGCTAATACTTTTGGTTAAAAGAACAGTATAGTTCAAAAATTTATATGTGATCTTATTTAGTCTGGACTCTTTAACCTGTCAATAAATGGTTAAAATACATAAATGTTTCTAACTATTTTTTATTATTAAGTAACTCCATTTTACCTAGATGTTGTAGTATATGCAAAACAAGGATGGAAAATACTAGGTTAGAGTATTTTATTAAAGTTTTTATACGTAGGTTGCAGTGAATTTGATTGGTCTTCTTTTCAAATATTTTAAGATCAAACTCTACATATAAACTATTCTTTACTGGACATGGGGAATTATTTATCCAGGTGCCCCTTGAGTCTAGCATTTTCACTGTATTCCTGCAATAAAATCATTTTGGAATTGTTCCCTGTAACAGTCCACAGAAATTGAATATGGTTGTATCAGTGAGTTATTTCATTCATTATGGAGCAGTGTACACAAGATAATGAAATGCTGACTCACTTTTTAATATAAATTATATTAATTACTATAAAAGAATATTACCACTGAACTGATTCTCTATCTCCCTCCACCTTTTTTTTGCCTTTCTTGCATTGATAGGTGCGTTATCAGGAAATGCAAGAACCAAAATTTATGTACGGCAGCCATTACTCATCACCAGGTTATGTTCTCTTTTACCTGGTCAGAGTTGGTAAGATATATATAGAGATATTTCACAGCATCTGGTGATGGTGCTTGACTGATTATATGTATCTAGCCTCTTTTGTTTCCACAGCACCAGAGCATATGCTTTGTTTACAAAATGGAAAGTTTGACCACCCTGACAGAATGTTCAACAGGTTAGTTTTGAATCTTGCAACCAGTTCAATTTTATTTTTGTGTTTGTCACACTTTCACTGTTGCTTTTAAAGTACAACTGATAATTCTGTATACTGTTCTTAACTAGTATTGCAGAAACCTGGAAAAACTGTTTAGATGGAGCAACAGACTTCAAAGAGGTAAATAATCTTATACTTCAATCTGTAGTATGGCTTTCTTTATGTTGCTCATTGAGATACTGCAGATATGAAATCTAGAAATGGATCTCTACCAAACAGATCTAGGAAGTTAGAAGTTTGGGCTTTTCACATAGAAGATCCCATGTTGTTAGCATCCCTAGTTAGAAGGCTATGATAATGAATGATATTGGACATCTTCTATAGTATCTTCCAAAGACCTGCAGCCAGACATGACTGGAAGAGGCTAGCAGATTGAAATATATTTTAGTATATATAAGTTTTGCTTGATGAATGCTTCATGTTATTGTATCACATTAACCTTTTGGACCATTAGTCTCATGATCAGTTATCTAAATATCTGCTAGATATTTAAATAAAAACAGGATTCCAGAATCAATGTTTGAAACCCAAAGTTATCTTCTAGACTGAATGAAGATAATTAAACTTAAGTCCTGCTGAGGGTAGGCAAAACTATACATAAGTTTAAGTGCTACCATGAGTGAAATGACATAAATACATTTAAAATAAATAAAGCCTTAACAAACTTGGACTTTTCTTTTGTAAGATATAACAACTTTTATTTAAATTGTTCCTTTTCTGCCAAAAAAAATCAAGAATAGTGGAATTCCAGTAACACTCATGGGATTGGAATGTTCATGAACTTTTATCCTTTTGCAGGTTCTGTAAAGCTACATTAAAAGGCTGGGGAACTTTCTGGAATGGCATAAAAGCCATTACAGGGAGAAAAGAGAATTAATGCAGATCTATTCTGCTTTCTTATATTAGAAACCTTGTGTTCTACTTAGTGTTTATAGGTTTTAATGAATAAAATTAACTTTTCCATTAATACTGTGTGCAGTAGTAATCCATAGCTTTGAACACACTGAAGAAAAGTCAGTCTTAGTTTAGAATAAGATAGACTGGTACACAGAAATATGGATAGTGACCAGGGCAAACCTTTGTGCTGTGATATCAAGTGTCCTAAATGCAGACATTTCAAAATAAGTTGATATATTTTACTTTAAAAGATGGCCAAGTAGATATTCACCTGGCCACTCTGTGGTTGGCATATAGGTAAGGATATCTAATTTTGCATGATATTTTAATACTTGTCCCTAAGAACAAAATGTTCACTAACAGATGTTTCCTAATACCAACTGTAGCTTAATGGTTTACTTGGAGTAGTCTGAATCTGATAACCTCATAGTTAAAGTGAATGCTGTATCTTTGAAGATAAGATACATTGGTGCCAAATGCCTACACTTAAAAATAACTTATTTCTGTTGAAAGTATGGCCAAATAAATATGCATCTGTCCAACAGTGCATTCTACCAATTCCTACTATGCAACCCAAGAATGGGACTATTGGTATATAATATTTTGTTATGAATTAGTCAGATTTGGATTTTCTTTTTGAAAGAGTGGAGTCTATTGTGTGATAGTACCTTATGCTGGCTTTAAAAGCATGAATAAACACTAGTAAATCTTTTACTGTAATGTTGTTATACAAGCACAATTCTGTTTAATTGCTAACGGCTTCCTGTATTTTTTTTTACCTAGTTAATCCCTGAGTTCTATGAAAATGATTCTAGTTTTTTATTAAATAATCTGAAACTGGACTTGGGAAAGACACAAGGAGGAAAGATGGTTGGCAATGTAGAACTTCCTCCTTGGGCATCAGGTAAATAGAATTTTAGGTGTAATCATTATCTGGATTCTGCTCTAGAGATTGTCTCTCACACTCACTATAAACTTGTGGAATATTTTCCATTTTTCTCCTACCCTGGGTTTTGAAGATAACTACTACAAATTATGCATTGCAGATTAATAAGATTTCTCCCATGTTCCAAGCTAATTTTTAATTAGTTTTTAAGTGAGACAGTAAAATAAAAATAGAGGTTTGTTATCCCATAATATGCAAGAAATGCACATTTTATTTATTTCAGATGCTAATGATTTTCTCCAGAAGAGTCAAGATGCTTTAGAAAGCCAATATGTGTCAGAACATCTCCATGAATGGATTGATCTTATATTTGGCTATAAGCAGAAGGGCAACGAAGCCATTGCAGCCCAGAATGGTAATTTTTATATGGATATTTAAAGTTCTCAAGGGTTATTTTACATTTCAGTTCTGTAGTTTTATCTTGTACTAGACGTTATTGAATGCAGAAATCTCATATAATATTAATTTTTCTTCTGCACTTGTTATAGATTATAAACCTAATAAAAACAGATTCAAGCACCTTTTAATGACACAATCCTAGATATGTTTTCTTAGAAATAAATTTTGTTATGTTAAGTAGAATTTACTGTCTGGGAAATGTCTAAAAGTATTGCTGATTTTGAACGATATGCAACAGATTTGCTTGATTTTATCCTTATGAAATTTAAGTTTCTCTTTAGTTGAAGGTCATAGGTGTAATCTTATATAAATGTACATCAAAGTAAATTCTATGAACTCTGTGAGGCTTGCTTCGAATAGCTCCAGATATGTTTTCATTATATACAATAGTAAGTTCCTTCTAAAGTTGAGTGAGTTTGTAATGTAATCATTAAGAAACTGGTCAGAGGCATCCATCACATGTATGACTGCTACTCAGAATTCAAAGATTTCTGCAGTACAGCTTTAATATAATATACACTGGTTTAATGGATGTGGATTAAACCTTTAAAAAATCTGGCTGCATTGGATTACAGATAGATGCCTCTTGGGTTCTAAACTGCTGCTTGCCTCCTCCACTCTCTTCATTGTCCTCAGAAGCTCCTCTATCTCCTGGATCAGCCAGGTCTGGACAATGAACCTGGCTACAATATTCCTATTGTATCCTCAGATGCTAGGTGACCTCCCTGATATGACCAGGTTTTGACATGCTAAACTGCTATGTTTATGGTTTTTGGAGTTAATTTTTGTCATTGCTCATGGCGCTCATCTTGGTCCTTGGCTCTTCCTTCCTTCCTTCCTCCCTCCCTCCCTCTTTTAATGAACATTTGTGTTTAATGGACACCACTTTGCTGTGTTAGTTCATATAATCAAGACTTATTTTGTGTGCTAAATGCCTCTGAAAAGTAGGAAGTATAAGCCTACAAAATCATGTAGAGCAGCAGTAAAGAGCAGCAGTAATCATTGTCTGATACAGATAATTCACAGAAAGAAGAGAAATGGGTTAACATTTCTGTTTCAGATAGCTAGACCAAAATTTACACAGCACAGGCTGCCCAGATGTTAGAAATTTACATAATCAGACATGAGGAAAAGACTGTTTGGATGATGAGCAGTTGCAGAGACTTAGATCTTTAAAAGTTATGTTGCAAATCTTAAGGGCTGTGTGTTCCATATTCAGTATAGCTGAAATTTATTGTGTACAAATAACACAACATGTGAGAGATTCCAGAATGGTTCTTGATTAAGAGTGTTATCATCACAATTGTATCCTCAACGTTACTTCTCTGCTTCTTTTTAGTATTTCATCCATTGACCTATGAAGGAGGAGTAGATCTGAACAGGTAACTTCTATATGTCTGTAATGAGAATATAACATTCATTTCTTTTTATTATAAACAGTTTCATATACCTCCTTTTGAGGGAATGCTATGTATGATGGTGAACCCACCCACTCCAAAAAAAGAAATAAAATGTATTACCCAAATAGCAAATGTAGTTCTTTTAGCGTGAATCCTAAGGTATCTTGCATGCAGTCAAAAGACATACTGACAGCCTTCAGACAGTCTTCAGGTTTGCAAAAGCATACCTGATTTAATTAAAAAAACAGACTTTTTTATTCTAGTCTTGCCTTTTATGTCTTTTTTATTCTAGTCTTGCCTTTTATTTTATTTAATGGCAGGAGGAAATCTTCAGGAAATCTGAAGATATACATTGGCAGGAACAAATCTTTTAGCAATTGGTAACCCTAAACTAATATTTAATATTTTAAATACTAGAATTATAACTAATTCTAAGTTTAGGGTTACCAGTTGCTGAAAAATGTGTACATGTAACATAAAAGGCAAGACTAGAATAAAAAAAAGTCTGTTACATTATCTGTTCAGTTAAACGATACCAAGAAAATTAATTGCCTATAAAATAACAATCCCCATACCAGCCATTCAAAGATAGACTCTTCTCTGTCCTTCCAGCAGAAATAGCAGAAATAAGATATTGGTTGGAAATGGAAAGAAAAGGAAAGAAACAAAAGTAAGGATAAGGGGAAGGGAAGAAATCTTGAAAGGGAAAAAAAGAAAAAACTCTCAGGAGAAAGAATTAATATCAGGCAAGCAGATCCTCCAGAGCCAGTCATCTTCACAGCCATTCTTTCAACAACAATGTCTGCATCCCTTTGTGTTTCCTCCACAATGAGGAATTATTTGGGTGGAGAGAAACCCTTCATTTTCCTATTATGTTAGAAATAATTTATTGGACATTATAGTCTGTAACAGACGTGAGGAGGGAAAACTGTATCCTGTAATCCTGTCAATTTAAAACAAGAGAATTATTACTGCTAGAAACAGACAACATTAACGAAGTATAATAAGTATACTGTGATTTTTTTTCTTAGTATAATGTAAAATAATTTCTTTGTTTCTTTTCCTGAAGAATTATGGATACAAATGAAAGAGTGGCTTTGTTGACGCAAATCTTGGAATTTGGACAGACTCCAAAGCAATTGTTCACAATCCCGCATCCAAGAAGGATAATCCCAAAGTTAAAAAGTTGGTCTCGAGCATCCAGCCATAGCCTTTCTGTAACTGAATCTTCAGGTAAATTCACTAGATTCTGCTTGCTGTTTAGTGCATTGGCTATTTCAGTTCATTTTCTTAAAATTAGGTTGCTTTGACCAGCAAAATCAAGATATTTTACTGAACAAAATTTTCAAGTGATTAAGAAATGTGACATAAGGAAATATAGTATATTTATTTTTAGGAAATCATATGATTTTCATACCTTTTTACAAAAATTCAAAATGGAGTGGTCATTGTTTTCAACAAAACCACAAAAATGAGAGGTGGCTATTATGGGATGCCATCTTCTAGGATATACATGGGCAGCCCAAATCATAATGACCATTGTTAGTGAAGGAATTTTAATTTGCAACATTAGAAAAACAAAGCTAGATCTGATTTTCAGCAGTTGATTGTTGGTAGGTGATGACATTTGAATTCATCTTTTTACCATAGAGGCACAAAGAAGAAAGCATTTCTTGAATACAGTGGTGCCTTATAAGACGAGATTAATCCGTTCCGGAAGAACGCTCTTAGCATTATTAGTTTTTCTTTTTCAGTTCTTTTTATGTTACACCTATTACTGTAGGTTTATACTGTTAATTGTGAGTTCCATGTATATGGTCATTAACTTCTGTATAACACTAAAAGATAGTTTTGATGTTGAGAAGGGTTGTTTGAAGTATTATGTCTTACTGGTATTGTTTTTAAGCTCTTAGTAAAACTCCGTATGTTGGAGTATAACACAATGTATCATCTTTTTGTTGTTGTTGTGAGACTTTAAGGGAAGGTAGGCTGTGTATGCAATTCTGCTAAATCCTTTCCTTTCTTGCAAACTATTGAACACCAGCACCTAGACAGCTCCTAAAGTTAGTATGCTGTATGTAAACGTCCAAATATCAAGGCTGATGAGTTCAGTTCTTGGTTCTGATGATTACCTTTAAGATGAAACTGATAATGTAGTACCTCCTAATAGATGGTGTAACTGATACCTTTTTTTGATAGTTTTATTTAGTAGACAAAAAGTAGAAACAGAAGCAAATGTGAAAGAGCCTGCATTGTCTATTCCTTCCGTTAATATCCAATAGTAAATGTATGTTTTGTTACTTTCATGTAATTATGTTGATTTTGCCTTATTATCACATTTGTCAGCCTCTCCAGGTGAAGAATCTTTTGAGGACTTGACTGACGAAAGCATCCTACTTTCCTGGAATAATATGACCAGTTTAAAACTTGATGGACAGCACAAGATCCATAAAGGGTAAATTGTGTAGCTGCCTGTTGGGCAACAGGATAAAATGGAACAATAAAATATTTTTAACTTGGAGCAATAATCTGCAGCCCTACTAAAAGAAAATGAAATACTTAGAGTAGGGAAAGAAATTTATCTTGCTCAAACAAGTCTCAGATATTTGGCTTGGTGAAAAAGCTGGACTAAATATATTGCTCTTAGTTCTTATTAATGGCATTTTTCTCTTATAAAAATAAAATTTTGGATAAGTGTAAAAAATTAAAAGATTAAAAATTACAAAAGTACCTAAAATAAAATACTAAGGCTAATGCAAAGATGTTGTATTTTCCATTTCATGGAATAAATACTACCGTTCCTTCTGTTAGCAAACATTGGGTAGAACCCCAAGTAAAAATGCTTAGAAAAATATTTTCAAAGACAATGACAGAAAATGCCTGTTGGAAAAGAACATGCATGTGATTTGTAAAAATCAAAGCATCAGATTATTCAGAGCTTAACAGATAAAACTTTTCTGAATTGAGCCAAGGGATGAAAAAGTGATTTTAGTACAATTAAATGTTGAAATTTTAGTTCAGACCATTTTCATTTTGAAAGCAGAGCTTTTATTGAGCTTGGAGTGGGATGAGAAATGCAATTCTGAAATGTTGTAAATGTTTCTTCTTTTAAGACTTTATACATGATATACTAACTTTAGTTACTTTGGAATAAATCCATCAAATGCAGTTGGATTTACATCTGAATATCAGACAAGTTTAAAATTGCACTGTGGGTTATTATCTAAGTGTAATGACTGGAAGTCTTAGGTAGAGATTGCAAAAAGCACTAGTACATGTTTTCAGTCAGCCCTGGAGTAACTAAATAAATAACATAATTTTGTTTTGAAAAGGCCAATAACTGGAATTGCCATGTGTTCTACTTCTAACCATTCTTCCATCTTTACTACATCTCAAGGTAAGTAATACCTGTATCATGTGCCTGCCTTCAAATAATATGAAGTGTTAGGATGCCTTTTAAATTGGCTTACTATAGGCTTGGCATATATAACAGTCTATAGGATGAAAAATCATAGAATATCTGAACATTTTAATATGTATGTATTATCAGTGGTTTCAGTGGTTAAGACACTGGGCTTGTTGGCCAGAAGGTTGGCGGCTCAAGTTTGAGACCCAAGAGCTGCCGTGTAACGGGGTAAGCTCCAGTTGTCTGTTTAGCCCCTGCCAACTTAGGAGTTTGAAAGCATGTAAAAATGCAAGCAGATAAATAGGTACCACCATCGATGAGAAGGTAACAGCATCCATGTGCCTTGGCGTATAGTCATGCCACATGAACATGGAAGCACCTTTGGACATGCTGACTCTTCGGCTTGGAAATAGAGGAGAACGCTGTCTGCTAGAGTCAGCCATGACTGACAGGGGAAACCTTTACCTTTTTATTATTTGGAAACTTGAACAGAAATGGTGAGACCTGTTTGATAAGTCTGTAGAAGAACAGAAAATCATCACTTGGATGCAGAAGTTATCTTCCTAAATAGCCAGAAGTTTGGACAAATTTCTGTTAAAATGTCAAAAGTTAGAGAAGTTGAAAAATAGTACTTTCAGTAGGTGAAAACATAATAAAAGAAATAATTTTATACAAGAACAAGATTGGTATTGTCATGCTTGACATGAATACTGAGTTTTGCAGAAGTACAGAAAATATATTTAAAGCAAACATTAAGGTAATAAAAAAAATCCAAAAAGTGATTGCAGGAAGAAATGACATGTGCCATCTCAGGCAGTCCCATTTTCAGTCTCATCTGCAGCCAGTGATTCCAGGGTTAGCCAGTTCCAGCTTAGTCGGTGTGGACCAGCATTTCTCAACTCACCAAATTCTCCAGCCAGTGAGGAAATTTTGGGAGTTGAAGTTCACTCATTTAAATTTGCTGAGATTGGAAATGCTAGTCTAAATACATCCCTGTGTTTGTCTTGCTAATGTGCTTTTGGCTTTGGAAACTTCTTGTTGATATGCAGGATCTTTCTATTCCTCTTGACATTATTCTAGTGAGGCCACAATTAATTAAAGGGCCTGTTGTGTGCAGGAAAACTGCCACTTGGGAAAGCTGTCCCTCTCCTTATAAAAACAGCAAAAAGTGGAACCTCATTTTTAAGGGTAAGGCTATCTCCACTAAACATTATTCCTCCCTGAACTATCTTACCTTCAGAGGAAATGTTTGACATCTTCTGAAAATGCTTAACAGACTCTAGACCCCTGTGATTTGCCCAGCTCCAGTTTATATTGTATGTATTTCAGAACTCAGGTTTTTTTATTATAGAGTTTGGATTGCTTTTTCTGATTTAGAATGTTTGTAACTTGGAAGGCTTAATAAAAACTCAGTGAAAACAGTTTTAATGGCAGTTAAGCTTTTAGAAGGCAGCATTTCTTGATTGCCATTTATGGGTATGCTTATGCTTCAGATGTGCAAAGGAATGTGAGGCTTAAACTTAGCCTGATACAGTGCAGCCAGACCTTCCAAGAGGCCTAAATGCCATCTGGCATCATCTGCAATGCGTAGAAAGCCTGGATCAGAAATTGAGAGATTTATTGACAGAAATTGGTTTGCCCAACAGTAAAAAAAACAACAACAAAACAAAACAAGGCATTGGAAAGAAAAAAATGAAATCTCTAATACTGTCTTTCCACAATAGCAGAGCAGGATATCATGTATTTTGATGGAGTA
>JANHZU010000836.1:479811-493936 GCA_032468055.1 Acrochordus granulatus
GAGTCATCAGCTACGTGGGAGGATGCAGGAGCCATGAGAGTGTCACATCCACATCTATTTTCAGGCTTCTAGGAGTAAGCCTACACTGGTGGGGGAGGATGTAATGCCTTCCTGATTTCAGAGATCAGTCCTTTTTCATTTTTCTTATTCAGTTTCAGTGACTTTTCATAAATAGTTTAAGACATTATTAGCTATGTATTTCAGATTTCATAGATACTATGAGCTACAACCAATGTGACTTAATTTCTTTTGTAGTTGAAATAAAGTTGTGGATTGCAGCCAGCAGTTGAGGAAGGTAGTTGCAGTCTGAGTTGCATATGTCTCTCCCTTAGGTGCTGTGACTTGTATGTGGATGAATGACCAATGCAGCAACATAATTACTGGAGGAGAAGATAGACAAATCATGTTCTGGAAACAGCAGTACTAAGTGGTTTTTCTCTGACATCTGGATCCTTAATATTTTAAACCAGACTTTTAAAAGGACTTTTATGTGAATGTAAAAAGAGTTTCTGGTTGCCCCCCCCCAGTTCCTGTATATTGATGAAGACTCTAAAATGTTACAAATGACTGCATTCACTTGTCTATTTACTGAAGTAATAGTGTTACAGCTTGAACTGCTTTACTCATACTCTTGTTGAAAATAAAGTTGTTTTTCTGTAATCAGAGTGTTCTAACATGAAATCATAATAGTCTATATATTTGGTTTTTTGTGTTTGTCTTAAGTCAGTCTTAATGGCTAGTGATTGCCAAGACAAATCCCTGAAGATTGCTTGGCAATATTTTGCCAATATTATAATGAGTAAATTTTATCTTCATTGGAAATTACTGGGCCCGTTTGCCATTGTCTTCTTCCTAGAGCTGAGAGTGAAAATAATTACCCAAAGTAAATTGGGCTTTGAGTTTAAGAATCTACTTTTTCTTGCTTTCTAATTATTTATTGCCCCCAAAATGCAGTGTAAAGTCTTGTTTATACTTAATTCAATCTGGCATACATCCAATGTTAATTAGCAAAGATACTTTCAGTGTCAAACCAGTCCCATAATTTCTAATAAAATTTATATAGAACCATGCTAGAAACCGGGAGAGTATGAAGTCCAGTCCTGCCTTTAAGCACAAAACCAGCTGGGTTACCTGAAAACCAATCTCTTTCTCTCTGCTGTTGGAAGGAGGCAATGGAAAACCACTTTTGAAAAACTTTACCAAGAAAGCTGCAAGGACTTGTCCAGGTGGTCTCCAAGAATTGGATGTGATCAAATAGAAGAAAAAAATCCAATAGAGGTAATTAATTGAATATACTTACAAAGCTGATTAACTGATCATTGGCTGGATGAGACTTTGTTTCCTTATGAATGGGACAAGAGGTATACTCTTCAGAAATACAGCGCTATCAGAATTGGAGCTTTAGCAATTGCCATTTGTTTTAATGAACTTTCAAGGTGTATTCATTTAATCTCCTCAGAAGAGATTGCTGAATATTTCTGCTGAAATACACATTTACCTTCTGAAAAGGTGATATGCATCCATTCAAACCTTTATTTTTATCACACATTCCCTATCAAAAACTGGTGGTATTTAAAAAAGTGGGGATAGTGACCTTCCACCTTCTTATCTACATGTTGTCATAATTTGGCATTCAGATATCTCTTATCAAATTTATTATCACTGGGGACAAACAGTTTAAAATGTCCATCCATATGCACTAGGACTGACCTAGAGTGCTCCTAATCCTTCTCTTGTTTCGCTGACCTCTGGTATTTCAATGTTCAGACTGGGAAGTATTTGATTTTCTAATATTTAACTTTGGAAATAATCACTATCATTTTAACCTCAGTGAAATCTGTCCTGCAGCTTAATCTCTCAGAAATTTATCAACTGGAATGGCTCATTGGTGAAGCCAAAACCTGAATCCTTTTTCAGCCTCCTCTACAAACCGATGTAAAATGTACTTGCATACTCACTGCTGGGTCTCATTCAGGTGCTGAACTTTATACTGTAATACTAAATTTACAATATATTCAAATGAATTTCCCCAAACATTTGCTCCTGTTTGAGGGTGGCAGTGGTAAATACTATTACCACCTCGTTCTCCTACACATCACTTTCTAAGGTGATCAGCCCATGTTCCAGCTTAAGAGAAAAACATTACTGACACCTGGAAACAATTCATCATCCCTAATGATTCTTCATCTGCATGTGCCAATAAACTGTTCAACTTTTCAGGAGTAATTCTATTACTTAATGCAAAGATGATTGCTGAGCAGTTAAGAATAGCATTCCAATTTCCCTGTATTATGCCTGTGAAAAAATTCACATATTACATGCCAGTAGTTGTAACTTTTCATTCTGACCATCTGTCAAGATCGGTTTATCATCTAGCCTTGAAAGCTAGACCTCCAACTAATGGAACTTCAATAAGTGCTGATGGTTTCTTACTATAATTACTTTCTAGAAGATTATTCATTGTAGAAGAAATAAAAAGCCTAATGAGTATGCTATTAAAGTTCATCTCCTATATTTTATTTACTGTTAGTAAAATGTGTTCATGTAATGAAAAATACTATATCCTACATTGATCTTACTATTCCAAGAGCCCATAAAACACACAAGATAAAACACATAACACTTTCTCTGCTTTCCTTATGCTGGATTATGTTGCTAAAAGTCAGAAGGATTTAAAGATTCATCAATGCAAAACTACCCATTTAGAAAGTGAATATATTTGCAACTTTATTTTAGTTTTAAGAGAAATATAAGCATGTTAGAATGATTTTATAAGACAGCAGTAAGACAAACAAAATAGTTATGGAATGATAAATACAAGCTATGCTCAGTTTTAACCAGCATACTTTCAGTAAACAAGATTACTAAAACCAGTTAATTAACACTAAGTTATAATTATGAATATTCTCACAGATAAGATGCAGTACAAAAATGAATGTCTGAAAAAGTACAAAGAGCAGCAGTATATCTGGATCAAAGAGAGCAAATACTAAACACATTCATGACCATTAGTTTTCTTCCATCTTAATGACTGAAATTTTACTGACCTACGTAGTATAACTCTATGAAAGAAGCATACATTTTGTCAAAGTAGCATAATGAATACAAAATGTAAAATTTTACTTTGAATTGTGACATTCCCAGCCATAATGCAATATAAATGCCCAATGTAGCATCATGTCAAAGAAAGGCTCATGTGCAGAACGTAAATATTGCAGAGTCATAGTAGCCCATGTTTAGCAGTGTCTCAATTAAAATGCATCCAAAATAAATTTTAGACTTCAGGAATAGTATGATCCATTAAGCTTTTCATAATACTTGAAGCCATTCTAGAAAAAGAGTTAACAATATATTAGCCCATAATATGTAAAGTCATATTAGAATATGTAAAGTCATTCAAAATTTGCACAATTAACAAAGAATGGAGAAAAATATTTGAGTTATCTGTCAATGAGTTAATATTAGCAGCTTGTTCTATGATTTTATTCTATGAGTAAAGATATGTGTAGAATTACAACTTCCATTAACATTGGTGTTCTCTGAGCTTGATTGCAATCAAGAAGAAAACAATACAGTGGAACTCCATATTGTAAGCACCTAGATTACGAGATTTTCACAAGACAAGCAAAATTTTTTAATAAAATTTAATTTGGTTAACAAGCGGCAACTCATAACGGAACTGGTGGTTCTCTCTTGCTGTGTAAAAAGCAAAAATTAAGTGAAAGTCATTCAAAGGAAAGAACTCCCAAAGTTCAGATTCCAGATTTTCATTTGAATCAATCCCCCACCCTCTCCTCCCTCTCGTCTCCCTCACGCCAGCAAGAACTCTTCTCAAAGCGTAGGAAGACTGACTCTCTGTCTTCCCTGTCACTCTCTCTCTCACACACACACACGCCCTCCTCACCCGGCACCATCCAGCTCATCCCCTTCCTGCCCATCTCTTCTCCCCTCTCATAGCATGGAGGCACGTTATAAGAAGACACATTTCCAAACCACCTGGGAAAGACCCCGGAAAGGCATTGCCAAGGGAAAAGGATGTTTCCTGATCCAACAGGCTGCTCAGACAGTGCCAGCCAAGCAGCAACTAATAGCCAGAATCTGTCTTGGAGAGTGCTGGTTTATTTGTTCTATTTCATTGTTACTTGTTTCATATATTAGGGACAATCATTTCTACACAAAATTCCATTGAAAATTATTTTTATAAATATTTTTGGGGGCATGGAAGGGATCATCTTGCTTTGGTTTAAGGGCAATTCAGACTAAGAACAAATTAGGCTTGCAATCCGAGGTTCCACTGTACTCAATTAAGGAACTACAAAAGAGGGAGCCACACTTCCACCAAACCTGGAAGGGCAAATTACTGTATATAAACCAGAACAAATCCCACTTGCACTGATATTATTTAGTTGAGGAATGAAATGTCTGCAAGCAAACAAATTCAGACAGCATTAAGGGACTCGCAGTTCAACCTTGAACTATATCTATTTTATTAATATGCTTATTCTTATTGATTTTAATTCTTTAAATTTCCTTTTAAGTTTTCAATGATTACAATAAATAAAGATAAAGATGTTGGACTGCATATATTATTTCCAATTCAGTTTTACAGGTTTAGTGACCCTAACTGGGACCAGCAACTATTGCTAAGCAAAGCGTTTATTAAGTAGAAATCATATGACTGCAACTGTGCTCTTTGGCTCATGTACAGAATGATCAAGAAAGATGATTATTCAGTTTCATACCTTCAGCTATTATTTGCCTCCTAACTACTCTCCTGACCCTTTGGAATGCTCAAGTGCCTGCTTACTGCCTTGCGCACAGCAAAGCAATGTGATTACACTGCAGCCTGGGGCTGGAGCCACAGGTGCACTACATAAACAGCTTATTCTCTTTAAATTGTGTCCAGTTTAATCTCTCTACTGGGGGAGAGAAAAAAAAGAGAAGAAATTTCTGTGAACAATCTCTCCTTGATCTTCCATTTCCCTACATTGGAGAAATAGGAATTTCAAGGGAGTAAGTTGTTTGCTTTTCTACACGCTGAAAGCAATGTGATTGGGCCAGCAGCAGGAAAGAGTCAGGCAAAGGTGAGACTGCCTACAGAAATCAGCTGCTTTCCATCTACCCCTGCAAAGCAAGAGATTGGAGAAGAAGGGATTTTAACTGCTGGTGTGATAACAATGCTTTTGATGTGTAGAAAAGCAAACAGCTTATTGTTTTTAAAATACCCTCCTCATCAATCTTTCTACTCTGCAAAGGGGAAAAGAAAGAAAAAAATAATACAGGTCAAGCACAAGACAATGCATACAGTAATCACATGTCTGAGAGATGCCATGAAAGTCATAAATTGGCTGTAAAGTTATTTTTTCAGTACTGTCCTAACTTTGGTTACTGAGGACTAATTGTAATTTAATGCCATTGTAAGTTCAATACATGTCATCTATCGTCTAAAAAGGTAGAGTCCATACCACATGCATTTAAAAAAAATTACACATACCTTTTTATTATGTGTTCAAATATCTGGGAAGGCATGATAGTAATGGTCACTACATTTCCAGCAGTTGATAATATGTCTGCAATCTGAGAATCCTGTTAAACAAGGTGTAAAAAGTCATAAATTCTAACAAGCTTTCAAGTTGTTTTGATAACCACAATGCTTTTAATTTCTAGTTTTAACTATCGCAAAGGTGACTTGTGATACTTAAAATATATCCACAGTCAAATTACACTGTCAGATTTGAGAGATGACTGCTATCATTACATTCTACTGGAACTTCAAAGATATTAAAATGACTAATCGCAATACAGAAAGCCATGCTTGCAGCTAAAATTCAGCAAATGAATATGTAAGTAGTTATTCTTTTTTACTTGCAAGAAGAGCCAGCAGTTCTTTAGAATCAATGACTGACTAGTAACTCTCAACACAACTAAAAGAGGCTGTTGGGCAACTATAATGGACTGTTGAAGCTACATGAGAGCACTTTCACAGAAAAGTAAGTGAAGATAGAAGACGACGACTAAAATAAGGCTGTAGTCAGTAATAATCTCTGTTCAAGGCAGAAACATATGTCACTTCAAGAAATATAGTAGCTGCTATTGCTTTCTTCAGGAGTGCGCAGTGGCATAAGCGGTTAAGATGCTGGGCTTGGTGGCCAGAAAGTTGGCAGTTTGATTTCGAGACCCAAGAGCCACCATGTAATGGGGTGAGCATCCATTGTCTGCCTAGATTCTGCCAACCTAGTAGTTCGAAAGCATGTAAAAATGTACCTAGATAAATAGGTACCACCTTCGGTGTGAAGGTAACAATGTCCGTGCACCTTGGCATATAGTCCTGCTGGCCACATGATCACAGACGTGTCTTTGGGCAATGCTGGCTCTTTGGCTAAGAAACAGAGATGAGCACTGCCAACTAAAGTCGGACAAGACTGGCAAGGGAAACTTTTACCTTATTGCTTTCTTCTTTTAAAACAAAAATTCATGTATAATGTTGATATCCTTACAAACTGATATTTTTTGTCAGTTTAACTTTCCATTTTTAAACTTTTCTGTGAAGACTCTCACTCGTCCAGGGTAATTGCATCGCAACAAAGTTTAAAAAACAGGCATCTGGACTGGATTTTTTCTCAAGTCGATACTATATATTTATAAAAAGTACATCATTTACCTTCAGGCCAATTACATTCTGTCCATTAATTTCACAGATGTTGTGTTCAGTAAGAAGTCCATTTCTTGCAGCAGAACTATCCTTTACTATTGAAGTTATTTTTCCATTTTTGAAAATAAAGCCAACATGTCCTGTACTGTCCTTGTGCATAGTAACTGTCCGCTCAAAAGGCCTAGAAGAAAAATATTTGTACTTCACTACTCATAAAATTTATTGAATATATTACTAAACAAACTGTCTGCAATAAAATAACCCCAGATTCACTGGCTTTGCAGATACGTCTTTCAACTTAAAAATATAAGATGCAAGATAATTCAGCTGATTATTGTACATAGTTTACCTGTCTCGAATAATCATGGAAATACTCTCCCCAGGAGCTTGCTTCAGAATTTTATGAGCTTTATCGGAACTCCATCCAGCACAATTTTCACCACTGATTTGTAAAACCTGGTCTCCAAATCGCAGGCCAACCAGTGAGGCTGGGGAGTTTGCCTGAACCAGTTGAACAAATATACCCTACAACAAAATAATGTTTGTAAGTTTAGGTGAATATATATATAATTCTTTCATACATTAAAAAAAGAAGGGAAATATAGTGAATCCATCTCCAATTTTTTAAATGAGCAGCCTAAGTTCTATTAACACGACTGCATTACAAAAATTATATTCTTCATTCCCTGAAAATTGTAATTTCAAAATATATATTTAAACTTGATAAAATATATTAAGCCAATATTAGCTTTCTGATTATACTACAATATAATTGTATTACCTATAAAAATATTTATTTTTAAAAAAGTTAGCAATTTCTTTTTTGATCCATAAGTACAAAACTTTTTCATTTTTTTAAATATTTATTGCTGCCTAACTCACATGTAATAAACTGAAAGTCATGTTGTCAATTAAGAGCTTAAAGATAAAATATAAAGTGTACATTAATATGTAACAACTTGTCAATTTTAAATTCTAGCATGACAACATTAATCATACATACGTTGTCCACTGATTTAAGACGAAGACCAATTTTTCCATCCTGATCTTTACACAAGATTATTTCACGGATCCCCTGCTTAATTTCTGCTCGACGAAGTCCAACATCATTTCCAGTTACTGGAGCTACCATGTAATCTGATGCAGAAGGTCTTGCAATAAGCTATAGAGTACAAAAAAAACCCCTAAACAAACTGAAAATCATAAAAAGTCTATTACCAGATATCTTTTATGTAAATGAGACAGATCTATGTATTGTATCACTGTAATATCTTAGCACCTATAATATCACAATTATGATTACACAACCAGAGTAATTTCAAGCTAAGCAGATGCATCTATACTGCATGTAAGGTTTTTTTTTGTTATGATTTAGGGGAGGGAATACATAAGAAAGTATCTTTTCTTTCCTTGAGTAATTGAATATCTCAAAATCAATAAAGCCTAAAAAAATCCCTGTTCTCAAAAGTGACCCTTACCCCCTGTGAATTTGCTGCAGGAATCACTGCCAAGTTTCTTTGTATTTCCTCATCATTCAAACTTAGTCCCATGTACTGAGAAAGTTCTGGATATAGTTTAGGATATAAATCTGGAAAAAAAAAAGGAAAAATAAGTGACAATATTGCTACAATAGTATTTCTGTCCCATCAGTTATTCTCTTGGCAAAATCAAAAGCATACATATTTCATTAATCTCATCCTTTCTAATTTTTAGAAAGTTAACATACTACTTGGAGGTACTAAATTCTCTCACTTGAAGCTTACTTTGATACCTCAGCAACGTTACAGTGTCTTACAATGATTCTATACTATAGGGAATGGTTTTGTGTTTGAAAATAAAACAACACAAAATCTACATTCCTATGTTTTCAAAATTCCAAACTGACTATGTAAGCATTTCAGTAAGTTTATTTTTAGAATAAATGTTTAATATAAAAACCAATCTTATCATTCTCAGGAAAAAATAATGCATTTGAAGTAAAAATTATAAAATAGAAGATATAGCACATTATTGAACCTACAAAATTCATTTGTTCTGAGATAATAAGCCCAACATTCAACAACAGACAGGATTTCAAAGACTAGAAAATAAATATATGCTTGGATCACAATAAGAGAAAAATGTAACAACAAACATTTAAAACACCGAGTCATTCTACAATCAATGAAATTTATACACACTATCAAGCATTTTCCAAATTATTGTTTTCACATCCTACTGCAACTTACTTCCATCTTGGAAGACAGGTGCTGAAGCTTCAGATAGAATTCCTGGGTTAGCTGGGTTTGTAACAAAGGATGTCTGGGCCTGTTCAGAAAGATAAAATTTAAAAATATAAGGATAAAACTACATAAAAATATAAAACATTTTACAGGTAGTCCTCCGTTAACAACCACTTTCTCAGCAACTGTTCAAAGTTACAATGGGCCTGAACATGAGGTGCTGAGAAGCGTTCTCACTGTCTGGCCCTCCTGACACCTCCATGGTCACATGATCACAATCCAGGCACCTGGCAACCAGCTCACACTTACAATGGTTGCTGTATCCCAGGGTCATGTGGTTGTCATTTGTGACCTTCCCTGACTGCTTCCTGCAAGCAAAGTCAATGGGGAAGCCAAAAGGAAAGATTCCAAGTCACTCCTATTAAATTTTTCTCTCCTGAGGATCCTGGCTACAGAGCATGGTATCCTGAGGATCTTACTGTAGCATGTGTATTCTCATAACAATCCCTTCCCGCACTGTGTAGTGTTTGTCCAGACAGCCTATTTGTGAGCCACCAAGGGCTTACAACTTCCTATAGGCTTCCTCACTGACTTTGTTGGTAGTCAGCAGGAAATTGCAAGGGGTTTTTGCTTAATTACCTGTGATTGTCCCTTAATGATGGCAAGAGGAATTGCCAGGATTGCTATCATATATTGTCTTGTACATTATACTTTATGATAGCAACATTGTAATAGAAACCCCAGTTTCCATTATTGTCATAAAGCGAGGACTTCCTTTATTAATATATTAAAAATATTACTATTTTTAAATAGTAATATATTAATCATATTTGAATTAAATGAAGATTTTATAAGCATTCATATTTGTTTTCTCATTAGGCAAGATATTTTTGAAAAGCAATTCTCCAAATGCTCAACTATATCTGAATCAATAGTAAAAACCTTCCCTTATTTTATTTCTGTGCAGTCAAAATTAGCTGTACTTTGGTAAGTTAAATTCACAAAGATGAGAAGATATCAACTTGGAGAAGGATATACTGATCAGAGAAAATGATAAAATGGTTACAAAACACTGCTTTCCTGTTTAAAACATCTATGAAGCTAAACCAAAAAGCTTAAAGTATGCCCCACCATCTTATGCATAGCTTGACTTAACACTGTATCTCATTTCCCATTCTACTTGGCCCGTAAACTGTAAAAATAATAAACACTGTGCTTAACCAGTACGCAGCAAAAGCAGTATGAATCAATGTCATTTACAATCTCTACTCCATGGGCACAATGATACTAGAATGATAGAGTTAAAGAGACAAAAAGGAACACTACTTTAATATATCCACATTAAACTATAAAAAATTAGGGTATCTCCACTTTCTTCCAAGAGCTGAAACTGGTATAAAGTCTTCCCTCAAACACTTAAAGCTGAATTTTGATTCAAGATTACCCGGTGATCTTGCCAGCTGGTTAGAGTTTAAACCCAAGTCACTGGAATTTTCATTTTCACTAATCCTGCAACTAACATGGAAAACTTTGGGGCAAAAAGTTCAATGCGGTCCAAAAATCCCATGCAGCCTACATATTTCTCTTGAAATCACCTCTGTTTTTTCAGTTCTTACTTATACTGAGCACCAGTTTATTGTAAGGTTATGGTCTCTTCTGTCAGACTTTATTATTAAATTATACTTACTGATACTGTTTTTAGGATTTTACTATTTTATCATTTTAGTGAAGGTCACTGCTAATAAAAGAAAAGTTTATTCTTCCCCTGTAAATACTACATTTTCTCAAGAAATCAAGTGACCCTATCCTGCTTACCAGGAATAAGCAGATTAAGAAAACTCCTCATACCAACTTACAGCTGAGCAATTCTAAAAATGAAAATACTCTTCAATTTTTTAAGACAGAATAGCTAAAGTGCTCCTAGAAAAAAATGTGGGTTTCGTTTCTCCAAGTGATTGTTGGTTATATATATAATGACATTTAATATTTATACCACAATTGTTTTTAAGATACTGATATGGTGATACTTAGAAATCTGAAGCCCTGTTTTTTTACCCCCCCCAAAAAAGTTAATGTTTATTTCAAAAAAGTGTATTTTGTCATACCTGAATTACTTTGTCTACCTTGAAGTCTTCCAGCGAAGGATACAGCGACATTTTCACTGCTGGAAAAAAGTTCTTAAATGAGCAAATAAAACATGTCCATTCTAGGAACAGTTCAAAAAAGCTATTAAATAACAGCCACAACTTAATTTGAGATTCGTTTTTATTTCTAAATTATTAAACTTCCATTTCTAAAATATTTTTGACCAATTACAAATCTTTACCATAAAAATTATACATAATTCTAAGCATGATACAGCTATCAAGTTGGACTGTGTATATATATATATATATAACTGTGATTCTGCAGTCACATAAGGAAAATTAAGTGAGAACCATTTAAATCCCACAATATCCATAATACTGTGTAATCACACTGAAAGAAAAATGAAGAAAATATTTTTTACTGACTTCTAGGACTCTCTCTCTCTCTGTATGTGTGTATGTACACACACAGAGAGAGAGAAAGAGAGAAAGTTTATACATATGGGTGTATTTTTTTTTAAAAAAAGTACATTGGTTGGAAGGTACTGGTTGCCCTAGATCAGACCTGGGCATTTTGAGGCCCGCAGGCCAAACACGGCCCGCCGGCCAGCTTTGAATGGCCCGCAAAATGTTGCTTAAAAAGTCAGAAAATAAAACCTTTTTATGCATAGATTAAAATACAATGCTTTTACTTTGACGCCTGTTAATTCACGTAATGTGTACGTAGGCCTACATCGAGCATGTAATCTGTAAATTAAGCCAATGAGTGCACGTAAATTGCGTGTGATTGACAACCTGTCATTTTCACCCATCAAAAATGTCCGCTCATGCCAAAAAAAGAAAGGTGGATACCGAAGGCAGAGGTTTCCTGAAAATATGGACTACCAAATATTTATTTACTGAAGTCAGAGGTAAACCCGTGTGTTTAGTTTGTGGAGAGCAGGTCACCGTGTTTAAAGACTACAATTTGAGTTGGCATTACGAGACGAAACACGCTGAAAAATATCGACACTTGACTGATGCTGACAGAGCGCGGGCAACAGATGATTTGCTTGCGAAGCTAACAAAACAACAGAGCTATTTTACTAAGCTCGCGCGCTTCCGAGCCACTAGGTGGGCGGGAGCTGGGGCAGAACAGCAGGCGCTCGCCCTGCTGCGTGGCAACGCTGGGTCGCGATCCCGGGCCGCCGACCTTCCAGCCGGCAAGCCGAGCTCTTAACCACTTACGCCACTGCGCCCCCTAAAAAATATAGAGTTATATATAGGGTTATATATAACTTTATATATAAAAATATATAACCCGTTATATAGGGTTAGGACCTTCTAAATAAATTCTTAAATTCTCATAAATATAAATAGTTAATCCATCCACTAATCCATTATTGCCCATGCTGGATTATGGCCCAGACATTCTAAGGACACTAGAGTAAAAAAAAAAGCATGGCTACTGTAAGTTTTCAGATGTATGGGAGACTAAGGTATTGTTCTTTTGTTTTAATGTTTCCTGGTATCAGTTTGGTTGCAAAAATCCATCTCCTGATTTTAAAGAAATCCTGTACCTGAATGCTGATCACTGGTAATTTATAGAGACAAAAATACTGTATTCCCCATGAGTCCAATATTTCTTCTGAGCTATTGGATAAAAGAAACATCATGGAAGGGAGGCATGCTGAAAGCTTAATCAACAGAAACAAAGAATTTAAGTTGTTTGTCTTAGGGATCCCTGCCTAAAATTCACTCTACTGAAAAGGTGCTGTACCCTTAGGGCAATATTCAGTTCAAGGATGGTGGTACCAGCAGTTCTACATGTTATATTAGTGAATTGAAAACATTACATAAGTCAAAAATGGTTATATTTTATCTTTAAAAAATGGTGTCACACAGCAGGCTAGTTTAGATCTAAAAGGATCCAAGTAGTCTCTGAACTAAGTCATCACATTTAGCCATAAAATATTGTCTCCACTGCAGTTTTGTTGTGATTATTTTGTGAATCCAATCACTATATTAAGTGGAATTATAAGCCTGGTAAACTTATGACTGAAGGTGTGAAAAGTTGATAATTCAAATTTTGAAGTATTATAAAAGAGGACAAATTACTTTGTTACAGATGATCTCCCCTTGGATAAAACATCACAGCTCTTTAATTGGTACCGGTAATCAGACAAGATTAAATTGTATTAGTGTTATTTTTTTCTATTATAATTAGATGTTGAATTATTTGCTAACTGGCTTAATTGCTACTTCTATTTATTTGTTGTCTTAATGTTTGGCAATTAAAATAAAATATTATTTTTTTCTATTTTTATTTATTATGTTTCATCTCTCCCTAGTTTCTTGTTCATTAGTCAGAACTAGATCTCCCAGCAATTCATTTTTCTTCTTGTTGTCATTGATATACCTTATGATGAAATGTACCTGGTTTGTGATTAATTTGGGGTGAACAATGGTATAACAAAATATCTAGCACAGCATGACTTCTGTCTTAATTAAAGTAGGTATAAGTTGTGCAAATTTATTATAGTTGTCTAAAGTAAACCCTACTCGCTATAAATATCTTTGCAGTGGATATTTAGTGGATTGATTGACTGGTGGTTCTTGTTTCTGAGTCTGCCAGCCTCATAAAGCTTGTCAAATGGGAAGGGAAGTACAAAGAAGGTGTAATGTAAAAAATGGATATGCAGTGGTGCAGCGGATTACTGCCACCAGTTATGTCGACCAGAAATGGCTGGCATTCTGGGTGGTTCGATCTGCAACCTCCGCATGATGGGGTGAGCTCCCGTCACTTGCCTTCAGCTCCTGCCCGCCCAGCAGTTCGAAAGCACGTGAAAATACAAGTGGATTAATGGGGACCTCCTTCAGAGGGAAAATTGCCAGCCAGCAAATTGAAGGAGCAGCACAAAACTTGCCTGTCCCAGGGGCGAAGCAGGAGTCTTGGAGGATGCCCTGGATATGAACATCGCCAGCCAGCCGAGTGGGGCAGGGTAAATAAAAAGAAATGTATAATCTCTAACCTATGTAAGCTGCCAAGAGTCTCCGGAAATTGGTGGCATAGAAATGTGATTAATAAATAATAAAGAAAGAAAAATACATTGCAACAAAAGTTTAAAAAACAGGCATCTAGATTGGATTTTTTCAAGTAGAAGACGTTTCACCTTTTATCCAAA
>JANHZU010000836.1:503945-514435 GCA_032468055.1 Acrochordus granulatus
GATTAAAGGCGAAACGTCTTCGACTTGAGAAAAATCCAGTCCAGATGCCTGTTTTTTAAACTTTGTTGCGATCTCTTAATGTTATGCTCAAACATGGATGCTCAATGGGTGACTCCGGGCCTGTCACGCTCAGTCCAACCTACCTCATGGGACTATTATGGGGGAACAGAAGAAAGAACACTAAGTTCACCACCCTGACCTTGCGAAGAAAAGGTTGTATATATCAGTCTGAAAAGTAAATAAATAGTGGGTTTTCCTAGTAAACTGAACAGAGAATATGCTATGTTCAGCATAATATAAAACTATGGACTTCACCTCCACAAGATACAGGCAAACAGCCAGAATATTTTAGTGGGAGAATGAGTCAAATTCGTGGAAAATAAAATTATCCATGGTTATTATTCATAAGGGGTTTTTATATAATTATAATAACAAAAACACATTATAAGCCATTAGTTTATCTGACTCTAAATTTTTAAAACTGTTCTATCAAATAAAAATTCTTCTAGCCCCTCCCCTTTGAAGAAGTAAAAAACAACATATGAAATTGATCACTTTTTTCAATTCAAGGTCTGCTATCTACATACATACTTTTCAGAACTGAAAACTTGGATCATAACGAAAAATTTCTGTTAGAAACAGAATTTCAAACTGCATAAATTTATGCTGCTAGAATTAACCTAAGACTATTACTAAAAGTCAATCTAACTTTTTACTTGTTTATGTAAGTTATGCATAACTGTATTTTAATAATATATAACTTGGATAAAATAAAGGGAGCAGTACTTCAAGACAGAAAATGCTGTGATTCTGTTCACCCACGGGAAAAACACAATATGATAAAGCCGGCTTTAAAAAATTAAAACTTCCGTCTCGGAACATGAACCAGGGGGTGACAACTTGTTGCTTTCCAGCTATTTTATTTCAATCTCATCCAACTCTTCCAGCACGTTCAATGGCAAAAGACTGTGGGTTCAAGTTCAAGCCTTCCCAGGCCTTGGGTTATTCTTATGCATAAACCATGTTTTACACTGAATCGTAACGGCTGGATTCACGCAGTATACTACACCAAATCGGATGACGTTTTATCGTGCTCTGTCTGTCTGCTATCGGATCGTTCGGGAAGCCAAACCACAGCCTTGCCTGCCTAAGGGAACTCAATCCTCCCGAAAAGCCCCGTGACTTCCTCCTCGCCTGTTTACGCAAACAGTCGACGTAACGAAAACGAAGCCCCCTTCCGCGTCGCTCGCGGCCCGCCTCGGAGCCCTGCGAAGCTTTCCTGGCGGCGCCCATAAAAAAGGGGGGGCCCAGAGACCTCCGGCGCCCTCCTTTATTGTTTTCCTCCCCGTTTCTCGCCTTTCATAATTTAGCGCGGGTTTCCGCCCGCCGCCAGCGGAGTAAGCCGGCGCCCAGTCGCCCCCCTCGCCTCACCTAGTGCCGCTCACAAGATAGGGACCGAGCCCGCTTGTTCCCCGTTCCCCTTCCTCCACATCGCGCGGCTCAAAGAGGGGCGCCCCTCCCCTCAGAGCGGCGGTCGGGCCCTCGGAACGGCGAACCCCACAAAAGCGAGGGCGCGGTCCCGATCGGTGGGAGCCTCAAGCCCAGAGCGGACGGCGCGGGGCAACGACTTCGCCCCTCTCGGCCCGGAAGGGCGGCACTTCCCCGCTCCCCCCTCCCTGAATGGAGCGGCCTTTCGCCGAACGTTCGTCACGGGCCCGGCGAGGCTCATGCTTCCCCCGCCGAAAATCTACCCGCAGACCCCGCGTAGAAACCTTGTGGACGCGGCCCGCCTCTGCTCTCCGCCTTGCTGCTCCCCGTATCGTTCATACAGAGTGACGGTTCAAAGACGAGGTACTCACCGTAGGGCGACCACAGTAGCTCGGGGACCGCTAAGCTCAGACGCAGCACTCCCGCTCTGCCTCCCGGCGCTACTTCGTCGAAGGCTAAACCGAACCGGACTGAGGAGGAGGCGGTGCGCGTGCGCAGGGCCCTCGTGACGCTGACGGAGCCGCGCAAGGAGCGTCCGGCGTGAATCGGATAGTTTCTGGTTCGGCGTGATCTGTTTTGGAGGAGGAGCCGAAGAGCCGCCCCGCCCCTTCGCCGTGGATTCCGCATCCCGGGGAAGAGTGAGGCGCAGAGCCGGGTTCCACAGAGCGGACTTGGGGCTTAGAGGGTCTCCGCTTTAGCCACGAAGGTAAAGGCGGTGGCAGATCTTGCCTCTGACTTCGCATTGGAAGCACGAGGGGAAGAAATGTCCTAAGATAGCGAGTTGTGCGGCGTGTAAATTTAATAAAAAATAAAATAAAATGAAGCTCCGACTCTCTTTTTCTTCAGTTTATCTTTCTGAACATAAACTGTCATCTGGTTGGTGTTCAATGCTGATGGCATGGAACGTACACCTGCAAACGCAAACTCGCGTGGCCCGAGCGAAGCGCTCCCCTCGACCCGGGTTCTCCAGAAGGGGAAGGGCGGGCCTCCCGCAGCCCTCCAAGGCTGGCCGTGGGCTTGGGGCCCGCAGCTACTGGAAGGGAAGAAGAGCCTTTGAATCCGGCGGGTTTGTCTTGCCGCGCCCAGCCCGGGACTCAGCTGCTGCCTGAGGAACAGGCGGCTCCGCGGAGTCCTGCTGCGTGACAGCTGCGTCCATTGCTGGATTGTGGGGCACCTCACAGCCCCTCAGGTCTTCGTCATGGCCCAGCTAGATTATTGCAATGTGCCCTGCATGGCCCTGACCTCGAACACCAATTGGAAGCTTCCGTTGGTCCAGAATGTGGCAGCACACGTACACCCACATGTATTCTGCAAGATATACTGACTCCCAATAGGTCTCATACGCAATTGCCACAGACTGTAACAGCTATCTGCCTTTTATTTCCAGTAAAAAGTATGTGTGTGAGTATCAACAAGATAAAAAGAAGATATAAAAACCAATACTGAACAAAACTTTCCCGGTGGGTACAATAAAGCTAATATATAATTGGATCAATCAGTAACAAAATAGCAACAAGCACAGCTGCTCAGTTTTCCTCCTTAGTATATATAAGAAAAAAAGAACCCAAAAATGTGGAAAGGCACAAATTAAAAGCTGCTTCTCTAAAAGCATTGTTGAGATTCAACCATACAGACTGCTTACTACAGTGCAAACTTAAGGACATGGCCTTACAAGCCTACATCTGATAGGTACCCTCTTGCTTAGGTCCAAAGTATTCTGGCATGTTTCCTTGGGAATACAGAAAAACATCTCATAGAAGAACAGGCTGATGTGGTTGATGGGATGATCTGCTTGGCAGCAGTTGCGTACCATCACTTTCCATCTGGCCTCTGGGATTTATGTCTGCTTTGCAGAACCGCTTGAGAAACAAGGGAATAGGAACCTGGGTTACACAGCTATTTTTCTTCCATTTTGTTTTTCTTTTTTAAATGGGTTAGTTGATTGGTTGATCATCAGCTCTGAGAATTAAGCAGCCCATCCCTGTCTTCATTCATGCAACTGGAAATACAACTGAGAGATTTAGTTCTTGTGCTTGTGTACCCTGTGCAGCGGGGAATTCCTTTCCCGGAGATTTCTGCTATTTAAAAGTTTCACTCCTTTTAAAAGTTCACTCCTTCATGGAAATATAACGTTGTACAGCTATGGTAAGGTATGAATTGGTAAATTCATTTAGAATTGAGAATTGGTTTCTCAAACTTTTCCTCAATAGCCCTTATTGATTATTAGATTGCTGCCAAGAGAGACAAATCCTAAACATTATTCCAGGATTGGAAAGGTCCCTCAGCCAAACAGATTAATAATCATTTTGGAAAAATAATGAAAATTTTCAGATTCAAATACAGTACTTTATTGGCCAAGCATGCTTAGACATGCAAGGAATTTAACTCAGGTACAGCAGTTCTCAGCATATTTGCAAGACAACAGTAAATAAAATAATAACATAACAATAAATTAAGTTTGATATTCAACAGTAAAATGAACTTCCACTGTACAGGAGTTGTTGTTTTTTCTGGAATACATAGCCCACAAACAGTTGCAGAGAGAACTGTGGAATTGCAACAACACTTCACCAAGGTTGCTGTCTGAGGTGCCATCTTGAGGGTCATCAGGATACAAAAGAGATGCCGAGACTTCCTTGTAGAGCTGCTGGAGGCAGAGATCCAGGCACTCACCCCCCACCTTCTCCTTGGATCCATGATGTGATCCAATCACTTTCCACCTCCACAAGCTAGCTGGGTGGGTGGCAAAGGCTCCAGAACCTGAACATGTCTCGAGTACCCATCAAAACCCATTTTTTAAACTCTGTCTACAAGAACATTTATACAGCAGCTCCATCTGGGACATACAAGTTCTCTTGGCCATTTTACTGCAGTTAAAAGAACACATGCTTTGAAATGTGTCATGCTAATTAGTTGATAGGATAATCATCATTGGAGAACAAAATCATAATTGGATAGAGCATATGCACTGTATAAGAGCCACTTAAATATACTGTTTGCAGTGGTGAGGGGAGGCTTTTCTGTAGTGCATTCAAATTTCAGTAAGGGAAAACTTCCAATCACTTGCTGTACAGTATTGAATGAGAAAGCAATACAAAATGGCCATGTTCCAGAAACATATTAAGGGCACAATATGGTTTCTTTGGATGGGAGAAAAACATAGCAAAGCTGCTTGTTATGAGTCTTAGTTTGCAATGTCATTTGATGGATCTTGCTATTATTACCCCTGTTATTTCATTTGTGAAGAAATACAACTATTACTGCATCCTATTTTTTAACCTTTGCCTTATAAACATCATATTTCCATCTCTATCTGGGAAGAGGGCCTGCTTAGAATTGCTGTTAATTTTTTAACTATTATTATTGCTGCAATCCCTGCGTTGCATGCCTAGTTTAGATGCTAATTTATACATTGAAAATATGTTAGTATTGCTTTTCAGAAAACAATGACTAACTATTAATACATGTGTGCATGAATATTACATGTCCTTACTCATTTTTATCTTGAAATGTGTGGATTGATTCTGCTAATCAAATCTGATGATAATAGAGCAGAGTTGCTTCACAGATTATTCTTTCTTCTTTCAATTTTCAAGTATACATGAATAGAAGATGGGGGGGGACCTGTAAGTAGTATGGTTTCCTACATCACATTAAAACATTAAACTGTTGATAGCATTTATCTTTGACAAGTTCGCTCAGTAGAAGACAGCATGACTTCAATTTTCTAGGCGAGTCTCATGACAAACTGTTCCTCATAGTTCATTTGTAACAGATCTGCAAATGAAGAAAGAAAAACTTCTGCTTTTTGATCAGCTGATTTCTTATTGTCAAAGATTCTACAGCTCAACAAAATGCATGGTAAATTTCCATTAATTTCCAAACATAGCCTATTTCATAGGGTTTTTTATTACTTTTATTATTATTTAATACTCTTAATAATTTTACAGGGCACTGACCCCAGCATCCTTAAATATCTCTGATGCTTAGCTGATACATCCTAATGTATCAGAAAGTGGGTTGAAATCCATTTTAATCAGGCAAGATATTTGTGCTTTTACCTGAAAGGAAACAATCCAGAAAAAGGAAGATCAGACAGGAAAAAAATCCCTCTATCTCTTGCCTTTTTTACCATATTCTCACTGAATATAAAACAATTTTCTAATTTTAAATGTAAATCACTTGGAAGGAAAAACAGCTAATCTTTTTTGGTAAATATATTATTGTTCCTTGCCCTCTAAGCAAGCTTATAAGTCAAGAGTAAATCCTAATTTAAAACTGGCTCATTAACTGAAAAACAAGATAAAACCACAGAAATGGCTAGCTACTCTGTTTAATTTCTTCTACTGTTAAGAATTCATGAAAACTGGTCCAATACAGGTTGCCCCATTTTGGAGTATGACATATAGACACAAATATATACTCATAATGCTATTCTCTTTCAAGGTGAGCGATGTTATACGAAGGATAGAAAAAGTGAAAGAACAACCAAGCTAAAGAATTAAAGTCCTGAGAGAGAAAGAAGAAAAGGAAACTTAACTAAATGTAGTTAGAACCACATCATTCATTACACCTCTCTTTACCTTTTTTATAACTGCAGAAAATATTTGTTTCCGCTGCTGCATATATTGCCTTTTGTTTTTTTTAATTTTCACCTATTTTTAAGTATCCCATCAGTTCCAGCCAACTAACCATATTTTTGTTTCACAAGTCAACCCGTATTCATTTTCTCTATAGGATCAAACTAACACATATTCTTAGTATTTAATCCAAAGTCATTCATTTTCCTTTCCTTCTTTCTTCCACTTCACATACATTATAGCATCAGATCGCATACTAGGCACTATCATTTCACTGGAATTTGCAGTATCTCCAGCCATTTCTCCGTTGTTAGTAAATATTTAATTCATCTATATGCTCTGTTCTCTTGCTTTTATGCAAGAGAAGAAATCAGAATTTCTGACTCTATTTTTCCTGCCATACAGAATTCTCTTAGTCTTTGATACATTAATTTTCAGGGACTCATTGCATTTTACGATATATCTAATATTTCTATAAATCATTTATTTATTCCCATGCATGCTTTAGTTCCATCCTATACCACTCTTACTACGTTCAGCAACCAATCAGAAATTCCATATTTGCATGAAACATTCCATAATTCAGTTCTATTCACTTTATCACATACTTTCTCTAATTTGGCAACTTTCATATCCATTCAATCACTTTCCATCACATAAAGCCACACCAGACTTTCCAAATTTTATTCACTGATAATACTTGCATCTTTCAAGCAGGATTCTCTCAAACAGCTTCTCAGACACACTTAATGACTAATCCCCATGTAGTTTTTCTTTTTCCTTACTCTTCTTTTATTCACGGGATCTACTGTGGTATTTTTTTAATTGTCAGGTATAGATGCACTCCTCGTTCATGTTAAACAAATTGCATATGTCTTCAAAAGCAAGGCACATTTGTACTTCAAATTTTCCTTAGAGTCTTACATTTGTCTTCAACATTTTCACAGCATTTATGATTTTTTTCTCATTTTTTCTTGCACAGTGTTATTTAAATTAGTACTAATTAAACTGCTTGATAGATCATAATTATTCTTTCTTTTCTGGTGCCTTTGAGTCAACATTGGCTCCTGGCAACTACCTGGACTAGTCCCTAGAGCTGAGAGTGACTGGCCCAAAGTCACACTACTGGTTTTGTGCCAAGACAGAACTAGAACGCTCACAGTTTCTAGCTTGGTGCTGTAACTACTATAACAAAATCTCTTACAATACAATACAATGCATGTCTAAATGTTTAAAATACTTTTTCCAGCTTTCCCTCAAATTAATTTAATCTCACATCGTTTTATCATTTTTATTTTTTAACATTACAGGGGCTCCTTGTTTAATGACCAGCACTTAGAGATTGTTTGAAATACAATGGATGATCCAAACAAACTGGTTCTGGAGATCCAATGGTGCCACTCTCCCAGTCACATGACTGTGTTTTGGGTGATTGTCAACTGGCTCACTTTTACAGCTGGTTGCAGTGCTCCACAGTTATCTGACTATCATTTACAATGTTTTTTGCTGGTTTCCAGCTTTTTTGGCTGGTTTCTGATAAAAAAATGCCCATAAGAAAGCATTGACTCACTTTATGACTACCATGTTTGCTTTACAACTGCCACTTTCCCAAAAAAAGGTTGTAAAATTGGGTGAGATGCTTGAGTGCCTCAGCTTACAAATGTCTTGACTTATGACAGAAATTATGGGCTCCATTATGGTCACAATTCAAGCACTACCTGTATTTCAAATACTTCTATGGCCCTCTATAATGGAATTCTTCTCACTCTGTTCAAGCAATTTTCTTATCATCCTTATGCCAATGTTTCCATTCATTCTGATATGTTTAAACTTCTACTTATCATATAATACTTTGTTTTCAATCTTTCTTGAAAGATTTATTTTTGACACTCCCATTGCACATTCAGAAACTTTCAACATTCTTATATCCTTCAATGATTATTTCAGTTTCTCATCAGAAACAAATTAATAATGCTTTTAGTTTTACAGTGGTACCTCACGAGTAACTCACAAGATGAGAAACTCGCAGGACGAGCAAAAAAATTTAATCAAATTTATTCCGCAAGATGAGCCGCGACTCATGAGATGAGAAAACTTCGTGCCATACCTTGTGCGTCATCAGTGTGCGCAAGTGTGCACACGCGCTCTACCGACTCTACCTCGTGCTTTACTCCACTGTTGCAGACAGCAACCCCATGCAAGAGTTCTGCCGACATGGCAAGCACACACGGGCATTCTGCCAACTCTGCCACATGCAGTTTACTCCATTCCCATATGGGCGGTGGTTCACACGCATGCGTTCTACCTATGCTGCCACATGGCGGCAGGTCAACGTTCCTGATCTCAATAAGCACCACATGATGAGCTCACGTGGGAAACCTTACAACAGAGCTCTCCTCTCTCGCTGCGTAAACAGCGTAAATTAAGTGAAAGGCATTCAAGAGAGAGAACTCCCTGAGACTTCAGACTCCCGATTCAATCTCCAGGAAGTCCCCTCCCCCTCCTCACCTCTCCTCTCCCTTGCAATATTCTCAAAGTGCATGCGTGCACACACACACACTAAAGCAGAAATTGTCCTCGTCCTTGCCCCAAATAAAGCAGAAATCCCCCCTCGTCACTTCTTCCCTCATAGTACGGAGGGAAGAAGCGCTTCCAAACCGCCCACGACGCCCAGAAAAACTGAGGGGAAAAAAGGCCCTTTTAAAGTGACGGGAACGGATCCTCCGAGCCAGCAAGCAGCAGCCGAGGCCAGAAGCTGCCTCAAAGCAGATCCGTAAGTGCTGGTTCATTTACTCTATTTCTGCTTTATATCGTGTGTTAATCATGATTACTTATTTCAGATGTTTGAGACAATCATTTCTACATCAAATTCTGTTGAAAATGATTTTTTGGTGAATATTTTTGGAGGCGCGAAATGGATCGTCCAATTTTCTATTGTTTTCAATGGGAAACCTCGTTTCTCTTTACGAGCATTTCGTGCTAAGAGCGTTCTTCTGGAACGGATTAGTCATGTCTTGTGAGGCACCACTGTATTTGTTTTTCACTTCATTTTAATAGCGTTCGCTCAGCCAGCATTAAGTTAATCAAATGGTCAAAACTTTTCTAAGATTTCCTTTGTTTCTAAAGAATCATAATATTTCTTTCTCTCACTGTATCATAAGCATAGTTTCTACACTCCTTGTTATTTAAAAAAAATCAATGACTTTTCTTGCCTTTTGATATCATATATATCCTTTGGCTTGGACAGCCAACAGAAAGTGACATTTATCTGAGCTTTATCACTTCATCATGTATCTATTTAGAAGACCACACCATTAATTAAATCTGGGTATTCATTTACTTCTCACTTCTGACAATATTATTTTTATTCTGTTTTATTTTATTCGATATGATCTTAATTATTTTAGATCCCATTGTATTGTTTTCCTGTTTTATACATAGAACATATTTACTTGTTCTATTACTAGATATTTTATTGTATAGGCTTTATGGGTGTAATGAACTGATTTAATTTTGAGCTCTGTTTTAAGATTAATCTGTGGCTGAGCAGTTGAGACACTGGGATTGTCAGCTGGAAGGTTAGCAGCTTGGCAGTTCCAGACCCAAGCACTGCCGGTGTAACAGGGTGAGCTCCCATTACTTGCTGCAGCTCCTTCCAACCCAGCAGTTCAAAAGTATGTAAAAATGCAAGTAGATAAATAGGTACCATTTTTGGTGGGAAAGGTAATGGCATTCCATGTGCTTTGGTGCATTGTCATGCCAGCCACATGATCACGGAAGCATCTTCAGACAAACGCTGCCTCCCTTGACTGTGAATCAGAGATAAGCACTGGCCCCTAGAGGTGGTTGTGACTGGTTAGGGGAAACCTTTACCTTTAATGTTCACTGGGTTACCAAGACCGTGCCCATTGTTTTTCAGGAAAAAGAGAAGCATATTTGATTCCTTGAACCACATTGTTGCCACATTTGCTCAGACAATTGTATTTTCCATTTGGACAGAAAGTTTTTCTCTTTGGTGTACCATTTTTTTTAGTTGTAACCAATGGTTTCACACAATGGCCTCTTTCTATTTTTGATATTTGGCATGGGAAGGGAGTGTTCTCTTCAAAAAGGAATAATGGATTTTATACCACCTTCAGTAACATAGAAAGCATTTTTGGGAAACTTCTATCAAGAGTCTCAGTCAAATATATAATCTACCCACTTTTTAACCATTTGGCATCACAGTTTATCCAGCTTCTCTTCTTTGTTCCCCATTTCTAGGTTTTCTTGTTTCTTTACATCTTTATTTTATTTCAGTGTAAGTAGATTGAAACACTAAAGCCTTTGATTGAGTGGATCACACCCAAATGTGGCAAATTCTGAAAGAGATGGGAGTACCAGACCACCTTACCTGTCTCCTGAGAAACTTGTATGCTGGTC
>JANHZU010000837.1:21085-34870 GCA_032468055.1 Acrochordus granulatus
CAGAGAAACAATGGAAGCCATTAAAAACACAATGCTGGTTTGCAAATGTATAAGAGGCATGCACTTACCCCCTGATTTCTGCCTCTTATACATTTGCAAACCAGCATTGTGTTTTTAATGGCTTTCAATGTTTCTCTGATGAAGGACCCTAGTGCGGGTCTGAAAGCTCAGGACAATAAAAAAAATTTAACCTCAGAGAATGTCTCATGTTCTTCTATGTTTCCTGGGATACACATTTTTGCACACATACAGAATAAAACCTAAATACAGATGTTTGTTACAGATCAAACTTCTTAAAAAAGCAAATTGCTCATTTTTGCTTGTTTCTGCAAAGATTGATTTGTATCAAATTTTGGATGACTGTGGATAGATGAACTCTCCATCACAGATTTTCCAAGAATTAAAGGAGAAATTGTCCAGCAGGTTTCTACAGAAAGGGGTAAATTGTCCACCAGGTTCTTTCTTTTCTCACGTACATTTTGGAGAGGAGGGGGGCAGCTGCTGAGAATGGGATTGCGTGTCCATTATTTTAGAATTCCCTAAATGTACTGGTCTAGTCACAAATTTGAGGGTGTTGGATGGGAGAAACAGCAGCTATTAGCAAAATGTAGTAAAGAACTGTAGAGCCTTCTGCAGAAGGACTTCCTATTGTCTTAGGGAGGTAGAAGATAAGACTAAGACAAAAAATTTTCAGAGTGATTCTTATATATGAGAAGTTTAATCTTAGTTTACAGCAGTCACAGAGAATGTGGGTTTTAGAAGCAAAGAGGAGAGGAAGAATTGAAGTTGGTGAAGATGACATCCCATTGAGAGCTTCCTTCAGTACATGAGCTTGCTAATATCAGATCTAGCCTTGGGATGAGAGAAATTTTAAACACCATGCCGCTAACCAACTGCAGACTAAAATAAAAGTGTCCTCAAAGGCCTGGTGGTAAGTCCAGAAGCTAGTAAATATGGACCTTACATATTTTCCTAATCAAGAAGTTCCCACCAAAATAACAGCTAATCTTCAAGTATGTATCTTAGAAATCAGATTGGCTAGTTGAGTCCCATATTCTCTGATTAATTTGTTGCTTCATCTTTGATTCCCATGTGCTCTTGCAACCAACTTCTATCACACCACCATGGCTTGTTTCAACCCACTGTGCACCATGCCAGCTACCACCTCAAATACTGGATTTGGGTCTTGCAGAACTGCACCCAACATCTCTGGTTGGGGTGGTTATGGTTACAATGGTTCTGGAGGAGCCATCTCTGGAGGGCCATTTGGCATTCTTGACTTGACATCTGGAGGCAACATTGCAAGGACCAGGCAATTCCCACCATCAGAAATAACAATCCAGCTTCCTATATATGTGTTGACTATTCCTAAGCCTGTTGTTTCTGCAGCCATGCCTTCATTGATTTCAGGTGGTCCCTCATCCTGTACTTATGGACCCCTGGGCCAGGTTCATTTGGAGGTTGTCTCAGGGGTGATAATACAGATAGCTTCCAAAGTATTGGTCAGTCAAGGAGTCGATGCAACATCTCCCAATATCCCTGCTAAATCAAGATGAAATTCCAAGAGAGGAGATCTTGGTTTCAGTCAATGCTTACAATCTGGCAATGCCCATAAGATGTGAAAGGGTCAATATCTATGACCTGTGGAATACTGTTATTCATTTTCTTTTCCTTCTTTCTGCTTTCCTTGTTTGATCTCTTACTTCCTATTTAATCTGTCAGGGCCCTAGAGAGGTTTTTCAACTTTGCATAGTTTCTGATAATTTTGTCTACATAGCATGTTTTATTGGATGCTGTTGTTTGATCAACCACCTGCTTATAATGTGGGATGGTGGTTACCTAGAATATATTTCTGAATAAAATGTATTCAGCATCATAGATACCATTTCCTCTCCTTCTTACATATCTGTGATTAAGATTTGTGAATTGTTAAGACAGAACCTGGGCTGATCCAACCACAAGCTAGATTTTGAATACCTTTACTGGTTCCTATATCACACCCTTCTGAGAGAAGTGCATCCCTATAACATCTTGAGAGCTATAACATCTTGAGAGCATAAGCATAAATAAGAAAATATTAGAAAACCAACAACAATTTATATCAGAAGAGACAAATATCTTTAGCTATTAAAGAGAGCTGTGAAGAGTGAGTTATGCTGAGCATAAGTTTTTGATATTATTTTTAATCTTAATTTTCTTTACCTTATCCTACAAAACCAACCCTCATGCTTAGCAAGCTACAGTTAACAAGGTAATGTTTGCATAAATCCCAAAGACTGTAGCCTGATCCACAAACTGTAGTTCAACAAAGCCACATCTTAGCCCAATGTGTGAACCAATCCTCTAGCAAATCCATGATTAAAAGCTATGATATTAATGGGGTGAAATTTAACCCCAATGCTTCATTTTCTCTTTGAGAAAAGAACAAATTGTAAAAATGAGAATTATGTAGAGTTGATTTATCTTGATGCAGCCATCTATTTTGCCACAAATTACATATCATTATGAATTAAAAATGCATTTGCTAAGAATTTATGGCAAATAGTTTCCACCCCAAAAACCACATTTTCGTGCCTTGGCATCACCTTAATCCTTCCCTATGCATTAATTAAACATTGAATTATACCCCATGCTGTAACACTTTGATTCTCATTAGATCCCAATCATCAAAAGAGGCGTCTTCTCCCCCAGCAGAGAGACAGAGAGACTACAGCGAGAAAATAGTTTTTATGCATATTCATCTGTCCTTACTTATAGAACTGGTGAGTTGGCCTACCAAGAATGTAGATCTTATGTGATTGGCTGAACAAAAACTGTCTTTTTCAACAAATTATTGTCATATTTGTGCACAAGAAGCATTTTATAGACAAGACATTTCTTATGTAGACAAGAAATAAGAGGCAAACACAAACATTGTTAAGGGAATACAAAATAAAATCAAGAGAAGATCTGGTGACAGGGATATTGTTGCCAATCCATTTCTTATTTACAATTGTTAGAAAGATTTAGAGTAGACAAAAGATTCAGTCAACAAAAACTCAATACATTGAGTTTGAAATAGAATTGTGTACAAATGCTGAACATGCAATTGCCAAAATATATAAATTTTTATCAACATTTAAAACCAAAGAACAAGTGAAGGAATATGATAAACTGGGCTAAAAACATTGGTTATAATATACAGGTGGATCGGTAGGAAATATGTGGCTGAAAGGATTGACTATATTGTCATCATCTTCAAGAGATTTTTAGAGAACCAAGTACCATTGGTGTACATCACAAGTAGATTGGAGATGTGAACAAAAAGAGACATTTTTATCATGTTTGGTGGATGTGTAAAAAAACTCAAACATTCTGGATTCAAATACATACACGAATCCAGATTTATATGATCAATACGAGTCAGCACTAACTTGATGGAACCTAATCAATCCATTTCCTTCCCATGAGACACTTTTGCCAAAATTTGAAATTATTCATATATCCCTACTCTTAATTTCATCATCCTGAGATTAAACAGCTCCCATTTCTTCAACCTTTCCTCATACAGTTTGGCTTCCAACTTTCAAACAATCTTTGTTGTCTTTTTCTACATTTGGTCCAACTTGGTCTGTATGTGGACCACCAAGTAAGCTCACGGAGACCTTGGTACAATATCAGATAGAACTTATTCCCCCATGCCTGGAAACTAATTTCATTAATGCGTTCTGAAATCACATTTGCCTTTATTGCAGGCCTATCATATTCTTGGCTGATGTTCAGATTGTCTTCTTCAGTCTTAGAGTAGTTTTCACTTTATTGCTGGAAAGGAAGGTGTGGTCTCTCCTCTCCCATTTTCTAGTTGGTGTTTAATAAGTAGATGTAGAAGTTTGCAAGGTAAAATCTTTGTGGACTTGCTAACAAAGTTATAAGTTGGCACGGACCCAAATCCTACAAATATTAAAAAAAAAAAGACACAAGGAAGAAGAAATTATTGTGATGCTTTAAGAATTATTGTTTTATTGTAAACAGCTATTTATTCAGAATATAAAGCCAGAACATTAGAGGAAAGTCATGCAAAGGTTGAAGGAACAAATCTGGGGAATCTAATTTTCCCCAATACCTCATTTTTCCTCCCTTGTCAGTTGGTTCTATCCCTTTTCTATCTCAGTTTGCATTTGAAACAAACAAATTCAATGACCAAAGTACATTGAAAATGCAACTTCCCAACCTTTCCAAAGTTTATATAGACAAACATACATTTAATTCAGCAATTGATTCAAACACCGGAATAAGATTCTGTTTCTCTGCAGTATTTGCTATGGCCATACAGTGGCACTGTTAAAAGCAAATTTTTTTAAAAAAAATTAACTTTATTTTTATTGCCTCGTGTGGATCAAGAACATAGGTGTGATATATAGGGGATATAGCCTTTCTTTTGCAGGGTTCTGAATTTCAGGCTAAATTTCAAAGCCTTTACAATTATTCTATACTGAAATAATATTTTTTTAAAAGGGAGAAAAACAATGAAAAGACCGATAACAAACAACAGCAGGATTTGTTCTCCAGCGGTCAATCTCAGCTACTGCATTTTCAGAAACGGAGGTTATGCAGCATGTCTATGTACTATATTCCCATTAATCCATATCATTTTTCTGTTTCTATTCCTTTTGTATGAGACTGAAGAAGACTCTTGGATTGGAGTTGAAACATTTATCTGTAACATCTAAAGGTAAAAAGTCCAGTTGCCTATTTAAAATTTGGTGTGCGTTGTTGTTGTTTTTTTGCAATTTTGCTACAAGGTTACGCAGCACTTCACTGAACAAGCCGCGAGATGATACTGCTTAAGCAGCCAAAGAATACGTAAGTGGCACAACATGGAGTATCTCTCATACCCTACGTGTCAGTCCTGAATGAATTTAGTGGTATCCTTGAGCCTAATTTAAAAACAAAAGGATAAACCTGCATGTCTTCCTAACAGCTATTAGATAGTAGATTTCCCCAAAAGCATGTCAGCTAAATCACACCACCTATTGGAGGTTATAGAGAGATGCATTTACAGTACTTGTATTTATAAATTGTACCCCTTTTGCTGGATTCTCTTGGTTGTGGCTAATTCAGCAGCCTTGTTTTCTGCCTCATGAACTAAATGTACCATTCCCATGCTCTGTTTAACAAACTCCTGAGATCACATGGTTCACACATCAACAGGACAAAATAGTGATCAGCTACAATTTTATTTAAAACTACCAGTCTTTTTTCTTTCCTTATGGGAATATCATGCATAAATTTTAGAAATCTGTCCAGCATCATGGATGATGGTTGTGGTTATCGAAGTGGGGGGACATAGGGTGAATAAATGTATCTGCACGCATAGTATGCATATTTATGCATATTCATCTTCTACTTAAAAAAATCCAATCCAGATGCCTGTTTTTTAAACTTTTGTTGCGATGCAATTACCCTGGATGAGTGAGATACACATACACATACACAAGCTTTATTTGTTTTCTCAAATATTTTATTTGTAAAAAAATAATAAAGCCACACTTTCAAAATATTGCCATCTTTGGAGGCATTTAAAAGAAAAGTGGTGTCAAATGAACAGGAAAATAACTTGGAATTGGAGAAGAGTTGGGATGGGTTAGAAAACTTTTGTCAGTTTCTAATGTTCTTCCTTCATAAGTTTGAGATAATTGCTCCTATATTTAATGAAGAACTTAGAAACTATTTTGGTTGAAACTATGCTGATTCTAATTTCCTTGATCTTACATTTATTCTACACACTTGCATAATAATCACATGGAAACCATTAAATGAATAAATGCATAAATGAAAAATATGTATGAATGGATTTGACCTGCAAAATAAACATCAATGGAGCTCTGTTTGAAAGGGTGTAGAAACACAACTTTACTTGACAGGCAGTTTTCTGGAACTAAAGTTTGTTTGGAGAGATTCTTTTTTCACTCGTATATCCATATACTGGATATATTCTCCTAGTATAACTCTTCGTGCAATGAAGAAAGTCAACAAACTATATCACAGAATTCTAGGAAATGCAAATACCAAAGGACAACTGTTTGTATAGTGATTTGGAGAAATGCAAAGTGGCCTGTTTCTTCAGAAAAAAAATCCTCTCCATTCTTCAGTTGGCAAACATAATTTTCTATAATGTCTTTCTCCCACACTTTCAAAATAGCCATTTGGTCGCTGAGCAATACTTCTTCCCAGTGCTTGAAATTTTCACATTTTTGGATAGAGTTTTGGAGGGTGGGGAGGTGACTGTATGGGCAAGGTTGAGTTGAGAAACTTTGGCCAAGGAAAGCTGAGAAGCTTTGGATAGAGAGGCTAGTGAGCCCTTGAACAAATTAGTTTGGGAGGTTTTTGTTAGAAAGGAGCGGGCACCTCGCTTGATGAAAGAGCGTGAAACTGTCAGGATCCTGGAGCGTGGCACCTTTGTTGCAATTACCCGTGGACTTTTTGTGGCCCATGACTGAGTGCCCTTTGCTCCAGACTTTGATGGGTCCTTGGTCATGGGAGGATATAAATCGTTGGCTCCACTTCCCTGTGTGACCTTGGATGGATATTGCATACGTCCTTTGTTCATCTGGGACAACTCTTCCTCACTTGAGCAAAGCGAGGGATTTTGAGATGAATAGAATACCGGCCCTTTGGAGACACGTGGTAATGGGATCTTGGTTAAGTCTCGGTGCAAAGTTTTGGTGGTGTAAAGCACTGGACCTTTAGTCATCCGAAATACACGTTCAGGAACCACACAAGGCAATGAACCTTTGTTAATAGGGCCATGTGGGCCTTTAGTCATGCCATCATATGGAACTGTAGTCTGAAGTGGGTATTGAGAGTCATCTTCGTATGGCCTCATTGGATTCCTGGTTGTTCTTGGTTTCTGGGAAACTATGGGGGTGGTCCAGGGCTGATACCCAGCTACACGGGCTGGCAAGTATGGTGTCACCCAAATCCCATGGTGATGAAGTGGGATGTTCCTGGAGGAAATAAACTTTGACTCATAGAGTGGAATATAATGGGATCCATACTTTGGAAGTCTTTTTTTAACAAACAGGGGCAAAGGGGGACCTATCGGCTTACAGTGATAGGCATAATATGGCATTTTTTCTCGAGCATACCTGTAGGAAGGAAGGAGGGATTGTTTATGCTTAGGTCATCTGTCCCCTGTTTTCATTGATTCATTCAATAAATCAGCAATAACTATTTATTTATTCATCCATTCATTCATCTTTGTTCTGACTCCACATCGTTATGGATAGATTTTAGACATTTGTAAAATGCTTTTCAGGTGACATAAACCTTCCTGACCAGATAAAGGGAAAAAGTAGAAAACAATTAATATTATGATCTCTAAAAATAAGTATTACTTTAAAATATACCTGGAATGCTACAAACCAGTCCTGATACAATCCATTTTAAGGGAAAAAACAGGCAACTTAAGTAGAGTAAGATATTTTCAAACTCTACCTTAAGAAGGCTTGATCAATAGCTAGTAGTTGAATTCACATGATGTGCTAATACTTGATTAGTTTCCATCCATTTTTACCTATCCTTGTGTGAATCCAGTTCTTTGGTGATCCTATTGGCCAAGGGATTGTGCAAATCCCCCCAAAAAGGTTAACTTAATAACTAAATAAAGGGTACCATGATAGTACAGACTTGTAAATTAGAAATGTGCCCCGCTACTTTGTTGCAACTACCAAACTGACTTTCTTGAAAGTGAATTCTCCTTTCCTCCAAATTCTTTCCATAACCAGTTTTAAAATATAAGAGAGGAATATGTAGAGGTGGTCAATCCAAGCCTCCTACAAGTGAGAACCAAGACGGGAAACCAGGGTGGTTGATACAATATCAAGGGTCTTGTTTTAAATCTACAGCAGCCTCTAGAATTCTTTCCTAATGGCTTTCAGTTTTTCCACGATCAATTACTTAACTGAAGCTTCATGTTCCTCATTCATTGCCTGACTTTGAAGGCTGATTTTGGGTACCTTCAAAGTATTTGAGCTTCAGCAAATCTCAGGTGTAACATTGTTAAGGATGAACAAGCCAAGTTGGAAACAGAAAGAATCCAGGGACCTCCTTTTCCAATATAGCTCTTCCACCCATTTTCCCACCCCCAACTTACCGACAAGAAAACTGCAAAGGGGTACCCTGAATTCCATGATCCATATGATCCAGAGCAGCAGCAAGATCCATACACTTTAAAATGAAGTAGCAAAAGTAGTCTTTAATACAGGAAAAACTGTCATCATTTTATGGCCAGGTTCCTCCAGGGTACTGACTCACAAACTCCACAACTCTGGTTTAACTTCATTTCTTGCGGTTGTGTGCACCCACAGCTTAAATATATGGCTGTACAAAGCCCAGCCTTTTGACAATATTTTGCTGACACTGGTTCCAAAACTAGCTAACATTAACAGTTGAGAAAGTACAAAAAGGAAAAAAAGAGAAATTGGAATCAAAGCAGCACAATCAATAAATCCCTCTTCTGAGATCTAAGGAGTATATCTTGGGATAGGAGCCAAGTATTTCTGGCTTTGGTTGGCCAATGGTGAATAACCACCATGATGCCATCCTGACTTATTCTCTCTAGATGTCAGGAATCTCAGAGATGCTAAATTACAGCTAGTCCTCATGTAGTTTATGCCTTGTTTATGACTGAAGTTAACGACAGTGATGAAAAAGTAACTTTACAACCAGTCCTCCCATTTATAACTTTTGCAGGTCTGTAAAGCAAAGGAAAACCGAAATGTCACTTAGCAACCGCTTTGCTGAATGATTGAATTTTTGGTCCCAGTTGCAATCGTTAAATGAGGACTACCTATGTAATGCAAGGGAAAAGATTGTACATAAAATATTACTAATTTTATAAAAATTTTGGATGGCTGCAGACAAAAATCCAATTTTGTTGTGGATGTGCAGACACATACTTCAAGAGGGGAAAAAAGTGTGTTCTCCAAAGCAGTTTGGCTCGATTCCAAATTTCCAGCCCCCTTATTGTTCCAAATGAACTTTTTAAAAAATTAAACAAAGCAAATGTGCCTCAACTGTCACTCTCACAAGAAATCAATCCTGTGAGTTGGTCAAAACATGTGCACCCTTTGCCTCTGTTTTTTTCCTCCAGCCACCCCCTGAATAGTGCTTCTAGGAATCCCCTACTATAGAAAGCTAGCTTCCCCAGAATCCTGCTGTTGCTGGGAGCACAGATCCTTCAGGGAATGGCTGACTTACCCAGCTCCGTGATGCCACACCAAGAGATTCCTTTGTTCAAGAAATGGAAGTGTAAAGAGCATTTTAAGTAGTTTAAACATTCCCCCAAGGGATATGAAGCATCAATGCTGGGAGGACTCACAGCCAACCTGCCAATCGCACCATCCCAAGTTTACTCTGATCAAGAAAATTCTCCACCCTTCCAGCTTTGGGCACACCAATTGGCTGCTCAGTTAAACCCTTTTTCATGGAGCTCTGCAAGCTGCAAGCAGGAATTTGCCTAAATGAAATACGTACCAGCTCTGCAGGGTTCAAAGCTAGTCCTCAAAAGGATAAACTAAATGGAAATGCCTTAAAATACGCCCTATGCCCCCTTTAGCCTGTTTAGTTTCATGAGCCATTGAACAGGAAAGGGAAGAAATGGGACTAGAGCATTGCTTTGTTGTTATTTTATGCCATATAGATGATACTACCTCTTAATGAGAAAATCCAGGGATACTTTTTTAATTGGAAAGCTGTATCATCAAATGATGGTGTTCCTGAAATCCTTTTTTCTTCACAACTCACGATAAAAAACAAATAAATTCCCTTCCCCTTCCATCCTCCCTCCCTTCCTCTCCTTACCTTTCTTCCTTCTTTCCTTCCTTCCCTTCCTTTCCCTTCAATTATTTTTCTTTCTTTCCTTCCTTCCATCTTTCCTTCCTTCCTAATCAGGTGTTTTCCTCCTGATGTTCTTCTCTTCCTCCCAAATTATCTTAATGGAAGACATGAGAAAAGAAGTGCACTCATGGGAGAGTAAAACCAATGGATGTTTCTCCTTTTCCTACTCCTACAGCCACCCCAGTTTGTAAATTCCCAAAGAGACTGGTAGATTTGTCAGTTTACTTCCTCAGTGCTCTTGGCAAAACTTAAATATTTTCCTTTTTTTCAGCCAAACCAGTTTGAAAAGCAGGAATGCATTAACCACTGTTTTGGCTACAAACTGTATTAAGGCAAAGGCATGCTTGAGAAGGATCTCTGTCTAGATTTTCCCCACTCCCAAAGAATTTCCTCTTGACGATTAATACATTCACAAGTTTGCAAAAAGAGCACCACCCCCACTGCTGGATTTAAGTTTGTCAATTATTGTTTTCATCATGATTATTTAATTTTCCTACTTTACCTAAAATGCAGACGTGGTCCCTGTACCCACCTGCAGGGATCCCAAAGTGGGCTGAGGGCTCGATGGGGAAAAATGGATTTTCCCTCTTGAAGATGCAACTTTGCATTGGAGGACAAAGAGCTGAGCATCAACAGAATATATTTCTCATCATGCCTTGAGGCTACTGGCAAGGAAAGAGGAAAACTATTTGCAGAAGTTTTTCTCCCATTTGGGAAATATGCCTGTGGAAATCAGGGTAGAACCTGAAATCCTGATCTGCCCAAAGGCAAACCAAGCCAAAACAGGAAGCTGAGTAAGTAATATTTGGCTTCTGAAAAGGGGATTATTTTCAGTGCAGTTAATACTCAAAGAAGATGGGAAGGATGATGTCCACACCTGCTCTAAATACTGCCTGCATATTGTCTCAGGCGCCAAATAAGGTATTGTGATTATATCATGCTTTTTAATTAAATTTGGGGAAGCCTCGGGAATTCTCTGCATCCAGAAGTATTACATTGTTCTCTATGTAGCCAGCCAAACTGCTAAATAGTAAGAGGTCTACAATGCACATCCTTCTCTTTCCCTTTTCTCTGTTGTTATAAAATATAGGATCAACAGGACTAGAGACAAAAATTAAACAACACCAGACAATGGCTGTCCTCTTGTTACAAAACTGGGAATGCAATTTATCTTGGTTTGGAGGACACTTTTAAGTTCATCTGGCTCAGATTAATGCTGGAAGGAAATCAAAGAAGAAATAATCAACAGCAATTGGTGAACACCCCTATGCTGCATAATGTGTCTACACAACTTGCTTTAACATTTTATGAGAAGGGATAGCAGTACTATGCGCACAATACGCCAGGAAGGATTAATGTGGGGGAACTGCTATGTAGTTGTGCATCTTAGCCCAATGATTAGCTTATAGTTTGATATACAGTATTATGTGAATGTAAGAAGGGCTGATTCAGTAATTAGTTTAAGTGAGTTGTGTGAATGCAACATTCATTGGCTTCTTGGGGTAATCTGTAGGAATGGAGAAGGGATTTAAAATTAGTACAAGTAGTCCGTGACTTATGACTTATGTCCATTATGGTCATAAGTAGTGACATTCATAAAATGGGTCAGTCAATTTTACAATCTTTTTTGCAGCGGTTGCTAAGTAAATCAATGGTTTACTATGGGAAAACTGGAAATAAGTGCTAGTTTTTGGCAAAACCATCGCATGATCATAGGACACTGGTCATGTGAACATGATCATATGACCACAGGACACTGAAAATGGGCATAAATGTGGCTGTGTTGCCAAGTGACCTAAGAAGGGGTGTGACCATCAGAACTTTGAACCTTTCAACTTCTCTCAGTACAAATTATTTTGCTCCAAGTCTAAAATTGAGAAGCTACACCCAATACATGCCAACTTCAGGAGAATTTAAGGGTGGTTGATAGCCTCAATGTCACTTCCTCATCCTCTGTCACCACCATCCCTCTTTTAATAAAGAAGGTTGGAAGAAAACGAACAACATTGTGGTGACCATAATTGAGTTATAATTGCAAATTAGAGCTTAGTGGATGTAATTCAGAAGTTGCCCAGCCAAATCCCTTGCTTTGAAGAAAGTCTGAACAATTTCTCTTACTGGGTTAATGAGCAAGCATTGCTCAGTTTGCATTAGGGCTGAGTTGGTGGATTATTTTTCATTTCTCCACCCAATATAGAACATCCAGCACAGGACTTTGGATAAGATGTTGGATGAGGACTATAGAGATGCAAGTTCATCCTTGAAGCTTCTTGAAGAACCAACAGCTAACAAATTCTTTGGTTCCACATTGAATTGGAATGTGAAAACTAGTCAAGGGTCACCAGTTTTAGCCCTAGTCCTTATATACTGGATAATGTTCATTTTAATAACAGTTTCCAAGTACCTGAAAGAGTGACACATGAAAAGAAGTCCAAAACCACTTCTCTGTATCATTTCCAAAGGAAGATGGCTTGTAGTTCACTTAGCTATGGTTAAAGAAAACCATGATCTAGTGTGTAGAACAAATCTTACACTGTAAAAGAAAAGTCCAAGTAAATCCTTGGTTTAAAAAAAAATGAATAAAATAAATAACCCAACAGCCACTGAAAGCTTGTTTGTTCACAATGAAATTTCATAGTAATTTTAAAAAAGATTAAGACTCAGTGGCTGGAAATAGTAGCAGTCATAACAGAATATCAGAAATGATGTGGATGGTGAAACAATGCCAAGCTAGTTGTTGAAAATTAAATAACACAATATGTCACCTTAACTTTTAACAGGACAAGGAGAAAGATGTGTTCTTGTGACATGAGATTACAAGAGAAATTGAGGAAATTACTTCATGTTGTTTATGATTCCCTGGCTGAATAAATTCCGTAATCATACCAGCTTAGTTGGATGAGAAGATTACATCACTACTGTCATCAATAGCCAGACTGGGATGTGCTGACAAGCCAGAAAAATCCAGCGCTCTGAGATTATTTCATGATGTCTGAATAGTTGACCAAAAGAAATGTGGTCAGACCATTCAAGGAGCTTCAAGGTGGTTGCATCTCAAGACAGATATTAGCAAATTATCCCCTTTCCCAGCCAGCTCATTTATTGCCATGCAATAACTTACCTTCAACCATTTGTTTGCAGACATCACCAAAAAGATTGTCACACTGTGATTCCCTCTCACAATTCCTTTCTTTCTCCCATTGAAGTCAAAAAAGAAATGTATGGAGTTCCAGAAGCCAACTGTGTCACTATAGTCAGAGCTGAAAGGCTGTACCTTACTTTACTCATTTCTCATCTTTTTCATCTACTATTGTCACCCATGACAAGAGGGATTCAGGAATTTTTTTAATCAAATAATGACAAAATTGGAATAACAGACAACATAATGCAATCTAAGGAACCTACAGCTGTCACAACTGCATCTGAACACAAGATGGAGCCAGAAACTTTAAAATATGAAGTCAGCCAGCACTTTTAACATCACTTGGGCTGAGGGGGAAAGGGGACCGTTTTTGGTGAAGATTCTTGATATTTTTATAAGCTGCTCCATCTTTAGATGATTTCTGCTCCAAAAATGAGATGTTTGCCGTTACTCTGAACTGGCTTTGTTTGTCCTTCCTGATGACACTGTGTCCACTGTGGTTTTTATAGAAATATTGAGACAACCCTGACTTCAGGTGATTATATAGACATGTCCATATAATTTTCTTGGCAATGTTTCAAAAATGGCTTATCAGTCATTTTCCGATACAGTTAAGAGAAAGTGACTTGTCTGTTATAGGATCATTGATTGGCCAAGAGCCTCTTCAGCCCAGAAAGTTTTGTGTGACTCTAAACAGGGTTCTTTTCCTTTCTTTCCACTCATATGTAATGGTCTATGACTCATTTAGTCATTACATAAATCAC
>JANHZU010000837.1:37234-52149 GCA_032468055.1 Acrochordus granulatus
AGAGATTCAATTCAAATAGGGAGGGAGGGAGGGAGGAAGGATATGGAGTTAATTGGTACACACACATCAGCAAACTATTTACAAAGCTCCTCGATATGTATACATGTCAATGCCTGAGTGGGAGCATGAATAAGTGTGTGTGTGTGTGTGTGTGTGTAAGACAGAGAGAATGTGTGTACCTCTCGCCTTGGTTCTTTCCCCCTTTGTATCAGACTGGTAATGTCACTGCTGCAACTTGGCCATGGATGTCATTCTAAGCTTTGTAAACAGCTTGTGTCATGGTTGTTTTTTCTCTTTCTCTCTCTACAGGAGGATATTGGGAGGGTGAGCGAACCAAGGAAATGAATCAGACAGCTTTTTTGCAAGAGGCATGGCCTTGCTCCTTACGGTCCCTAGTCATGTGAAGGGGAGGTTCTTCCTCTTCCTCCTCCTGTGGCTGGAGTGCCTTTCCTGCTATGGAGCAGGAGGAATCTCTATAGGGCTGGGAGGGAGAGAAAAGGGGCCTGGGGTCAAATAAGTGAGAGAAGAGGGGCTGAAGTACTAAAATAGCACTAACTAGCTTTCCTGGTAGCTAGTTAACATGGCTAAGGGTTTTTTTTTCCTGCCTTTCAATTCTAGTGCTAGAGATTTCTGATTGATCTCCCGTCAACTACTAATCAGGTTTGCCCCTGTTTGGCTTCTATGCTAGGCAAAACAGCCAACTGCTGTGATCTCGGAGAGCAAAGAAAAAAAATTAAATTAAAAATGTTATCTTTAAAATCTTGCATCTTCTGATTGAATTCACCCAACTCATCACAAAATTAGCAAAATGTGGAACATCAGGGTTACTTACCAAAAGGGTGGCTTACTCAGTGGGTCGTGATCTCCACAAAGTGCTCAGGCGCTTCTGGAGAATGGAGTGAATGGTTCCCCTTTTTATACAGGATGGGGGGGTGGTTCCCACATACAAAAGGTCCTCTCCTTTCTTAGCAAGCTTTGCAATTTGGCCAGCTGACTCAAATTAATCATTTGAACCATTCCATGGGGCGAAACCTCCTTGCTGCGGCCCTTTGAACGCATCCTTAATTCCCCCTTCTGTCAGGTCCACCTTGCCCCACCCTGAAGCTCCCCCTTTCAAAAAATGCCAGGCACTTGTTAAAAACAAAAACATTTTTCAAATTTTCAGCAGCCTCCAAAGACGTTGCAACTGAGGTGGAGTAGAAGAGTCTAAAAATAAGATGCTTGTCTTGGCACAAAAATGTAAGGCAATTATTCATGGATCTTTTGCTGCTTGGATGGATGGATGGATGGATGGATGGATGGGTGGGTGGGTGGACAGACAGACGAATAGAGAGGCATGAATAGATAGACATGGACGGATGGATAGACAGATAAATATGAATGGATAGATTCATGGATGATTAGATAAACAGATTGATACAACTGTATATTAAAGTTATTGTCCCAGCTAGATAGATACACTCAACAGAAAGAAGCAAGAAAAGCTGGACTTTTTCCTTTCAGTGTTCATGTTTCTTTTCTCTCTTTTACCTTCAAAAGATCCAATCAAAGTGTCAATCTGTTGACTTGAATACGGCAAACTCTTCCAACACACCTCTTGGGCTCCTGAATGTGCTGGAATCTATCAGTCTTTAAAGAATAGGTCTTCCAACCTGGCCTACAACAGGGAGCTTATGATCTGTTCTCTGATCTTAGATTAGTGTTTCACTTGGCCGAATCCTGGAATTCTGCTTTTTCAGTGCACTGAGGTTGACTTTGTAAACTGGACTGTGGGTCTGGGGTCCCAGTATTGGAAACTCACCAACTTCTAGCCCATCTAGAGGCAATGCTTTCAGCTCTCATGGCAAACCCAGCCAGTTCTACTCAACAAACCACCATAGTTTAGCATGCTGGGAGAATATCATAGCTCTGGAACTGGAGAACAAGCTTTTTCTTATTCCACACAACTAGAGTCAATTCATGTTTTCTCCTCTCTTTGGGTGCCTAAGCTTTTGAAAAATGATCCACTGAAAATGGAATGCAGGGGAGTTCCTTAAAACCATTAGAAACAAATGAAGACAAGATGAGAAAGGGTGGAAAAGTCAGAGGACAATAACCCATCATTAGCCATCCAGACTAAGCCATGCCCTTGAAAATCCAGTTGTGCAGCTTCTGATATATATAAGGTAATGCATTCCAGAGAACTGGAACGGTTCCTTCTTGAGTGACAGAGATCAGGCCAGCACTGAAAGCACTAGCCAACCACAGAGTAAAAAGAAGAAGGTTCTTCTAAATAGTAAAGTAGTCTTGACTTCTCCACCCAAACAGATCTTCAACTTATAAAGCCACAATCGTGGGGAAGCTGGTGAAATTTCTCCCAGTCTCTCAGTGAGAATGCTCAGATCTCCTCATTTTGATGCTCTAGCTAAATTTTCTTCTCCCTAGCTGGGATTCAGAGGCAGGCTAGTTTCAAGCATGGAGGTTCCTCTAATCATTTGATTTTTCTCCTACCCAGATTAGCTCATTGTTCTTTCCATGCCAGGTTATTTCATGATCATTGCTACATCTTGTGACACCTTATCTCATCTTTTAATTACAGATGATGTAAAGAATTCCTAATTTCTTTTTCATTTTCCCCCTACCTACCCAACTAATTGAATAGGATAATATTTGGGCACTGTCTACCAATTTTATCTTGACCTGGCATGCTAAACTGGGTTAAGGAAGAGTTAGTATGTTGGACAACCATAATCCATTTGATCCTGGGATTAGAGAAGGTTAATATTAACTTCCAACAGCCCAAAAGTGTATTAGGGTTAAATAAAGTTCTCTATGACATTAAGGTCAATAGTTCATGGAGTAGAGAATTAAAAGAAGGTTACCCTAGAGAATTAACCCCACATCTCAAAGGTCCTGTGCGATTTGGCTAAAAATCAAGCTTTCTAAAAACCAAGGGGAACTATTTCACAGAACAAACTATCTTAATTCTAATTATTGACACCCAACATTGATTGCATCATCAGTCATGCTCTCTCTTCAAGAATAAATGACAGTCTATTCTTGGTTCATCCAGATCAAGGTTCAGAGTGTGTAAAAGCAATTCCTGAATATTAAGGATTCATTTGACACACTCTGAGCTTTGATCTGGGCAATCAACTTCAGAGGACCAACAGCCTTTGCTTAAATTAGGCTTTAAGAAGGCTTAAATTAAGAATGCCATTTGTCAGGGTGCTATACTCCTTGGGTACTTACACTCAGAGCAATTTCAAAAGCAGCTCAGGTCAGTCATCACAAATGATTATCAAGCAAGAATCTTGTTCTTTGTTTGTGGGAAGGCCAGATCATCTAAATTACTCAGTTCTGTGATACAACTCACTTGCAATCCTACTAGATTTAAAGCATGAGCTGGAAGCATCAGGATTTCCTAAGCACTGTGGAAGTCTGGTCAAAGGGCATCACTTTGGTACAGGATGTCAAAATGAGTAGAGAAAGTAAGAAGTAAAAATTAAAATGTTATGTTTGTTAATTAAAAAAATCACTTGTGAGGTTCCTGACACCTTGGAAGAAGGGTTCTATTACAGAAGCTTTTTCACCTTTTAGGAAATTGAGATGGTCAGATGAATAAAAGGGCATGAGGATTAGGTCACAAGCTAGTCCTTTCTGTCAGAAGATAAACTATGCACCATCTTATTCTTATACCCAGGTCTCAAAAGTTTTGGGCTGGCCTTTTCAAGGTGCTGATGGAACCAACACAGAGGCCTACTCATAGGATCCTCAAGTCTTGAAAGTGTCTCAAAAGGACTCACAGTTTTGTCATAGATACTGAGGTTGGAGATCAAGACAGTTGGATACTGTATAAGGTCCTTCACACCTGCTTATTTTATTCACAGAACAATATTGTGAGATAGCTTAGACCAGGGGTGTCCATCCTTGACCAATTTAAACTGTGTAGGCCAACTCCCAGAATTCTTCAGCCAGCTATAGCATACATCATAGCTGGCTAAGGAATTCTGGGAGTTGAAGTCCATATATTAAATTTGCCAAGGTTGGACACCCCTGGATTAGACAATGACATAATGAGTCCCTAGTCCTCCACAAAGCTTTGCAATGATGTAGACATCTTACTATAGCTCTTCTTAGTTCTAATCCATCAGTCTATCCATTACATCACATTAGGCCTCCCTCTACAAAGAATGTCAACTGAAGGTTGGTGAAATGGTGACTGTCAGAAACAACCAGAGAGGGGAATAATTTCAAACAAAAACTCTGAAGAAGCCTTGATTTCATGAAACCAAGCTGAGGAACTGTCATCTGTCCATTGAAACATATGACCTTGACAACTTCTGTCAGGTTAATGATGGAAGCCACATTTTTCCTCGAGTTGCTTGCTTTGTCTTGCTACATTTCTGAATTACCCCCTACAGCTCATTGTCCAAGAGACATCTCTGAGTCTTCTTCCTGCAGGTATTAGCTTCAGGTTTTGTAACTGAAAATTAGCTCAGGATTGGAATGATTAATCCTTCAGTTGAATTACTACAAGATTTTTTTCCAGGGTTGGGCCCCTCGACTCATGATAATGGGCCACACCTCACCTCTCTTATTGAATATGTCTCGGGCACCTTCCATAAATCAATATGGGCTGACATTGTAATTTTGTGGACAGATATTTATTCTGTCTTTCACAGATAACATCATTTCATGTTTTCTCAGAACAGCCCCATGAATAGATTAAACTAAATAATAGTAGTGAATATGATTATGCAGATTTGAATCTTGATTTTCTCTTCCATCTTTTTAAGTGTATCTCTCATGGCTTCTTGATGGTGGCAGTGGTGGTGATAGTGAGGATGATAATCTAAAAGCTACTAGGATTTTTCTAAAAAATTAATAGTGGCTTTACCAGTTGATCTGAATTTAGCCAATGGTCCTTGGCCAACCTTAGAATAACTTCATAAAGTATATATGTGATGTCAGAACTCTTCAGAATTAAGAGGTCTTCTGAAGATGTTAGATATCCAAGGGAAAGTGAGACTTCATCTTTGTGCAAATAAAAGAAACATTTGGAGAAGGATTAGAAGAGAAACATTTTGATTTTTGAGTTGGACTTAACTCTGTTTGGCTTTGTTCAGACCAATGCACAAAATGAAATCAATTATTGTTTTAAAGATGTCCTCCTCTCAGTTTAATGTTGCTATTTTCCCTTGAAAAAATATGCCTGAAAATGTGAAGAGGAGATAATTCTTTCCATATTCCATTTCATACAACTGGCTTGCAGGCTGTGATGGCCAATGTAAATAGATTGACAAAGTCATTCCATGCTGAATATTAGCTTCAAGATGAAAACATTTTCCAAGATGTTTGCTAAATGTAATTAATAAACCAGCTATCTCAGGAGTTACACTGTGTAGGAAATATGTTGATTGGTGATTTTGCCTAGAGGGAAAAATACTATTGCTGATCTAGCATAGACACATTTTGAAATGTCTGGAAGACATTTAGAGTAGATGGAAAAGACTATCAACCCACCCTTCTCAGCAATATTTTAATGTCTGTGGCCTGCTGTCAACATTGGCTCATTTTTGTCAGTGATGAAAAGTTCAGCGCACTTGACAAATTGAGGGGAACATCTAAGAAACACTCAAAGAGTAGGAAAGAGCAGGAACAATGAAGACATTTTAGAATAAAAATAAAGATATCCCAATGGATATCAAAAAAATCTGTAGATAATTGGGGAAGTTCCCCCAAAGGAATCACCAGAGGTAGTTTTGGGGAAGATCTAAGATCATTCTGAGATTCGATTCAGAAGTCATTCGGTTGCATCTATGGACTGAATGGATTCTTCAAATCAGATTATCAATTCAGATTCAACTATCAAATTGAACTGGTTGCTTCATTTGATGATTTTTCCTTCATTGACAGAAGAGCTCCTCCGAGCTTTTCCCAAAACCCCACATTGAACTGATTTAACAATTCAGGGTGTTTAAACATGGAACAACTATTAAAGAGTAAATAGAGTAAATCTGTGGTTCCAGATAACAGAACCACACATACAGTGTTAAATTATCAGAAAGGTATTGTTATTTGATCTTGGAAAGAACTCCTTGAGATGTTTGATGGAGGACAGATGTTTTCTGGTTCTGGGTCAGGATTGATTTCTTGCACCATCACTTTGATTAAATGAACTTCAAGATCCCTTCTAAATCTGTTGTTTTATTAGTGGGCAACATTTTTGCCCATCACAAATGTATTTAAGACAAAGTTGCTTTATTTCAACTGGATCTTATTCACAATACATCCATTTCATCGTGTATCCATTTTACAATGCCAGCCCAGAATTCTGGAACCTTCAGAGGCTGATCATGAAAGGATTGATAATGTATAAAATTCAAACAGACAAGAAAGAAAATACAGGAAATTCATGGATCGCTAATATTTGGATAATGTCTTATGTTCCACTAATTAGTGTATCATTAATTTAAAGAAATAGTAGCCAAAACAACATGGAAGTCTTCCCACTGCAAAAAAAAATCTTAGATGAACTTTATCAATTGCTTTTTCCTCAATTAATTAATCAATTAATCCAGAAAATGATTATTTCAATATTTTATACATATATAAGACCTTCTGTGTTTGTAGTTTAAATGTCTGAATTGTGTGACCCAAAGCAACTGAACATGGAGATAATCTGAAGATTTAGACTCTTTACATTATTTTATATCTAAACAGAAGATATGCTGTAATTTGAAGAGCGGGTCTCCAGGTTCTAACTGACTGTGTGGAAAGATCTTCTCTCACACAGAGTACGGTGTCTCTCACTTAGCACTGGAAGGCAATGTAAAAGAATATGGCTGGAGGACTTGCCTCCTCTCTCACCAAGAGCCTCCAGATCTGAAGAGGGCTTTGGTGAAGAGAACGACTGAACCAGTTCTCTAGAAGATATTGGATCACTTCTCCAGATCACTGTTCTTTCCCCTAAGTGTATTCCTCAATAACGTTTTTCTTTCCCTTACTCTTCCATGACTTCCTGCTTTCCCTAATTCCTAAAGGACTTTATCCAATGACTATCAGAGAACAAAATACTCTTGAATGTTTGACAATTATTCTGTCACTATATCAGAAGCTAGGTGCAAGGAGGTTGCCATCCATTTTGAGAGAGTAATGTGAGTAAAACGAAACTTTCAATTATCCTCAAGCAAAGAGGGTAATGAATCATTCCAAGTCCTCGTACCCCTCCCTCAGTTTTGTCTTCTTAAGATTGAGTGTAACCTTCCTGGTTTTGAGGAATCAGTCAGCTGATGCAAGACTTTCTGTCTGCCACATGTGTCAATGAAGAAGATTGGCAGAGATTGCACAAAGACATCTCAGGAGCAGTGTTCATGAAGGGAGTTCCCTTTCTGAACAGTGATTAATTTGGCCTTGTGAAAATTTAGAATCACCCTGATTTGCACACACTATCAGAAGGGCTGGGCTTGGGGACAGTATAAAAGTGTTCACCATTTGAGAACAACTTAATTCCTTCACATTATCTGAGACCAGTCAGGTAAGGCCGTTTCTGTTAATAGCATTATTAGAAAGAGTTGTATCCTGATAGTTCACATTTCTGTGATTATTTGGGTAACCTTTTTCACCTCTAGTTGAAAAGTAATGCTGTTATTACTGCTGCAACTGATACAAGTTTGTTCTGAGCATGCTACTAGACTTACTACTCGGTGTGCTACAACCATAGGAATAGTAGCAACATGCTGCAGTAGCAGTCAGAGTAGTATCGGTATTATGCTGCAGTAGTACCTATTAAGTGTATTAACCCAACATGGCATTTATGGTATTAAATCAGTTATGTATTTTATATTGTTGTTAGTAAGCTTTTCACAGACCATTTTTAGAAGATGGGATCCAAATCTGTAATAATAACGCTTAATTAATCATGCAGTTACTTCACCTGGTTGTTGCTCTATTAATTAGAAGTGGGTTGAACATTTCTTTCTTACAAATGTTAACAGTTTTATGTCTATGAAAAGATAGGAATGCCAAGTGTGAATTTTTTCTCTGTGATTTGCAGATTGTTAAAGATGGCTTCTTACTCCAACCAGCACCAATGCAAGCAAGCTCCCATTTTGCCACCTGAGCTGTGCATACCAGTGCCAGAACCAGTGCCATGCCAACAGGAGCAGCAATGCAAGCAGCCCCCAACTGTGGTTGTGCCAACTCCATGCCCAGAGCCAAAACCAAGTCCTCCACAGGAGCCTCCATGCAAGGAGCCACCAGTTGTGATCATTCCAACTCCATGCCCAGAGCCTAAACCGTGTCCTCAACAGGAGTCATCATGCAAGGAACCACCAGTCGTGATAATTCCAACTCCATGCCCAGAGCCCAAACCACATCCTCCACAGGAGCCTCCATGCAAGGAGCCACCAGTTGTGATCATTCCAACTCCATGCCCAGAGCCCAAACCACATCCTCCACAGGAGCCTCCATGCAAGGAACCACCAGCACCAGCTCCATGTCCTCCTAAGGATCCAGAATCTCCAAAGCAGCCAACACCAGATTATCAACAGAAGTCTCAATGCAAGGAGCCACCAATTGTGATCATCCCAACTCCATGCCCAGAGCCCACACCGTGTCCTCCTCAGGAGCCTCCATGCAAGGAACCACCAGCACCAACTCCATGTCCTCCTAAGGATCCAGAATCCCCAGATTGTCAACAGAAGTCTCAATGCAAGGAGCCACCAATTGTGATCATCCCAACTCCATGCCCAGAGCCCACACCGTGTCCTCCTCAGGAGGCTCCATGCAAAGAGCCACCAGTGGTGGTCATCCCAGATCCATGCCCAGAACCCAAACCATGTCCTCCTCAGGAGCCTCCATGCAAACATCCACCTCCTTGTGATCAGCAGCAGAAGAAGCAGCAAAGTTCATGGCCGCTCGAGAAAAAATGAGCAAGTTAAAAAAAATGGGTGAAGAAAATCCTTCCAAACCTTCAATTCACCACATCAGACATACCTCATCTTTATATGTCCTTGAATGCTTTAAGAAATTCTTCTAGACATTGAACAAATCTCATCCTTAGGTGAATCATAGCAAACAATATCATATCCATCAATGTGATTATGCTTCAATTGCCACTTAGAATGGATGTTTCAATAGAAGTTCAATATAATCTCAATTTTCTTTTGGAATTTTCTCTTTATGCTAACAATACTGTTGCATTTATTCTATCATAACAGTCATATTCCTGATGGTATCATTCATTTGTAAAGTTTATAATTACTTATTATTCTTTGTACCATTCATACATCCAGAAAGGAGAAGTGCTGAGGGACTCAGTTGATTCTTAACAGGAGCCATTCTCAAAGAACATTACAGGGTTGGATGTCATTGAAATAGCTCTGAGCCCCAAAGATCAACAATGGAGCTTTGAGAAGTTAGGGAGAAGGCCGCCTTCTCTATCACTATCACTAAAGATTAATTCTATGACCCTATCCAGCTATTTGTCCAAAGTATCTACTCTCAGATCAGGCAACTTCCTAGGTCAACTTAAATGCCAGATCTGCTTGGTTTAGAGAAGAAATTATGGATTGGTGGTTCTCCAGATGTTGACAGACTATAATTTGACCAATCTTGGACAATGACTTTATTGGCTAGGAGGAGTAGAAATTAGAATACAAACCATATCCCAAGGTCATACATTCTTCATCCTTGGTTTGGAATGTCCAAAGTATCTTTAGATCCTGCAAGATATATTTCGAAATATCTCAGTTGCAAACCTAGAATGGTAAGGCCCATCAGAGAATACTGGAAGGTTCTTTAATCCTAAAAGTTCAGGAGAAGCCCGATCTATCAGCTTTCAATGGAATATTGGGGAAAGAATAAAACCTATCAGGATTTCCCAGAGTTACATCCCAAAATAATTAAGCTTCAGAAAATCATTGTTTTCAATAATACTGTGGGAGGTTTTAAATTGTGAACTGAGTTTTAAATTGTGAAAACTGATTTTGTGGGATAACACCTGTACCTTGATTGTTATGTACTCTTCATGGGATAAACATGCTACCATAAAGATGTCAAGTCTGTGCACTTCCTGAATTTATTTTTAACCAAACTTGTAGATGTATTGAATTAATAAAGCAAAAACAATGAATTTGTTGACTTTTATTTTGAAAAAATCTGCATCAAAGTTGGGTCTTGGGAATATAAATTTGACTTTAATATAAAAATACTAATTTTTATCTTAATTGCACTCTGGGTTAAAAAGAAGTTTATTCTCCTTAGCTTTTGGACTCCTCCCAGAGTCTATCCTCAGAGGACTACAAAACCAATCATGAGCCAATCTTGTGACTCACAATTGCATGTGCATGACTGACTTTGTAGTCATCTGAGTATGAATGCTGGGAGGAGTCTGAAAGCTAAGGAGAATAAATATCTTTTTAATCTGGAGTGTGATTTATGGATTTTGCAGCAAGAATCCGGGAGTCAGATATTTGTGACCATTGGGAAGATGTAGATAAGCTAATGTTTTCCAGTTTGCTCTCCAAGTCATGCCAAGGAAGATAAACATTTGCAAGGCTTATGACAGGTTTGATAGATATTGTTGATGTCAAGCCTTATGCAAAGCAATTTTTAAGAAATTTTCAATGAAATGTCTGAGCTGATGCTAATATGAGAAATGAGTCATTTGGCATTCAGACTTCCCAAACAAAGTCCACATCCTCAGTGATGTGTAGGTCAGACAGAACAGATTTAGAATTTGGAAGCATACTGGCTTTAATTTTAGACTAGGTGAGGAGATGACTTCAGAGGCAGCAGTGACTGGGCGTGGATGGTAACCACTTTCTATCTTACCTCCTCTGTTTTCTAATCTTACTCCACTGAGTTGACCCTTAATCAACATTAAGCAGTGTTAAAGGATCAACCTGAGATCAGGAATACAAAATACAAAACCATCAAGAGGAGTAAAATCAGCGGGCCTTTAAAAGATCCCACCACACTCCAAAGACTACAGATGTTGGCAGAACCAATAGATCACGCCTTCTCAATCTGAAGAACATCCATTTCAACTCCCAGAATTCCCCAGCTAGCATAGTCTTTGATAAGAATTCTGGGAGTTGAGATTTTGCAATAGGTGGGGAGATGTTGTAGTAGATGATGATGCTCAACAACAGGGAAAGTCTTCTATGAAGCAATAGGTCTACTCAAGTATAGATACTTACTTCAAGCAATTTTTGGGTGAATTAAGCCCTAAAGGCTAAACACCTGAGGTTTCCTGGGAAGCTGGCAGCAAGAATATAAAAGCCTTCAGATTGCAGCACACCAGTTACGAATGAGTGCTTGAAAATATTGACTGGATTGCTAGAGTCAAAGTTTGTGTGAGCCCATCTTGACCAGTTACTGAACTAAATGTTCAGAATCCAAAATGGGTTTAGCATTGCAATGTGGGGTGATTCTTAGCTGGGTTTGGGGCTTCAGAGTCTCCATTTCCACAATATGTTTGACCTGGTTATTGAATTATCTATTTCTGAGTTTGTGTAGTATCTTATAAATGCTGTGAATTTTGGAATTTGCATGGATTGGTGGTTCCATATTAAAACCTAATAATTCTAAACTATGTTAGAATAGAAATGTAGGTTTACATGGAACACGATATTATAAGGATTTCAAGACTTCTTCATACATGGTCTGGAACAGGGCCAAACTATGGGGTTGTCATCTTCTACAGCCCTCCCCCCTCTAAGATTTTAATCCTTAGATCTTCATCCATGAAGAATTAGAGACATCATAACAAGGACATTCAACAATTTCTTGATCAAGGAGGGTCATAGATCTCTGCTTTCTTCTATAACTGATGACATCCTTATGGTCCTCAGGAATCCTTAGTTTTGATCCCGACCAATTTCAGGTGGGGAAAATCAGATCCAACCACCTTTTGTTAACTTGTAGATTTGATTGTATTTTACCAATGAAGCCATGAATGCTGATAAGACATCAGTTAAGAACATGGGTGCAAACAAGATTACAACACTGCTAAGAAATAGGTAGTGTTCTCCCTAGTGCTGATGTGAGAATGCTGACAATATATACCCTAATTTATGTTAGATTGTAAGAAAAGCAAATTTACTGCCCCAACACGTTTATTTACTTTCCTTCTTCCTGATACTTCCTTTTGATCTGTGGGAGTTAGCTAGTTCTTATCAAAATAAATCTCCCACGTTCTTAGGTGAGAGGCAATGTGATTTCAAAAGGTGGACTGCTCTCTCCACATGATTCTCTTTGATCTCCACTTCAGATCTTATTTTAAAGATTGAGAAAAAGGATTCAGACTATTGCAAAACTAATACCAGGAAGTAAAAAACACAGATTTCTTCAGGCTGAATTTGAATGGGAAGGAAGAAAAAAGAAAGGCTGAGATAAGAGAGGGAAACTTTGTGGAAGATGGGAGAAAGTTGAGGAAGCTTATTGAAGAGGGTTAAATAGAGAATTAATTATAACATTTTAAAAATGAAATACATGGAAAAAGAATGAGCACCAAGAAGGTCATGACATGAAAGAGGACACAAGTGAGGATTTGCTCACAAACAAACATTTATTGGTAGGCTTCCATCTCTAGAGGAGTGACACTTTCTAAGGGAGTTTAACTTTGGTGCTCCTGCTGATGGCAAAAACACTTTTTTCCAGGTGGGCAAGTAGACTTCTGGCATGAACCTTCAGTTGATCCTGGGCACTGCAATCCAGCTGATCCTGGGCACTGCGATCCAGCTGATCCATGGCATGATGATGACTCACATGTCTTTGGGCAGCCTGAAGTACACTGGCAGGTTATTGGTGGGGCACATGGTGTCTCCTTGCACTTCTGTTGAGACATCTTCAACTCTAGGGACCACTGAAAAGATACAGACCAAAAATACATTTCTTGAAGACACATGTAATGACACAGATCTCTCCGTCACTTATCTTGGGATCCTTGGGGAGAAAGAGAACCTTGCTCTGTGCTAGCATAACAACCAAATCATCTTTCATGTCGAAGATTGGCTTGTCCTCCATATTTGGGGCACTAAATTTGGTTGGGTTCACAGGCCACAGTTAGTCCATTGGTCAACCTGGTCACCTTAACTTGTTCAGCTAATCATGGACATATTTCAGTCTAATTGATATATGGAACAAACATTCTTAAAGATTCAGGGTGCTGGATAAGTTCATGCAATCTTCAGAACAAGAAGACAGACAAAGGTTTTAACAATAACAAGAACTAATCCAAATTAAAGTAGAAGAAAGAAAGACAAAGGGAGAAATGAGAAACAATAAAAATGCAAAAGAGGAGAAAGAAAAGGAAAAAAGATAAAAAGAAGTAGCTTCCTGTTTTCTTTGCAGCAATTATAAGTACAATTTTATTTTAACCTCTTTCTAAGATTATATCATGAATCACTTTTTTCTCAATCTTTAAAATAAGATCTGAAGTGGAGATCAAAGAGAATCATGTGCAGAGAGCAGTCCACCTTTTGAAATCACATCGCTTCTCACCTAAAAAGCCTAGCCTTAGTCTAAAATAACCAAACTGAATTCTTGGGGATTATTTTGGGAAGGGCCATGAGTAAGTAGGAAAGTAGATGACTGTGTATGAAATCTCAACTTCTAATCTTGACCCATTAGTTGAGAAAGAGATCTGAGCAATTCTGGGAAACATCTCTGACTGAGAACCATGGTCAATAAAGTGCCATCTACTGTACAAAATCAGATTTGTTAGTGCAGAAAAGGAGTCTGCCTGAATAAACCCTGAGTACATCTGCTCTGCAGAAGATGATGGAAGTCTGCCTGAGGTCTAATCTGTCCTAGATAAAATAGTCCTACCACTTTCAACAATTAACAACCAGCTAAAGGGCTATCAAAATCCCATTAAGTCAGGGTCAGGCATCACTCAACCTGAAAACATATTTGTAGCATGAAAGGAAGTCAGACTTGAGGAATAAGTACATAAGTTGGGTTTGCACCTGCATTCCAGGGGATGTGTTTGCAGAGAATCCTTGCTAGATAGTTGCTTGAATCAACTACTATGGAAATTATTGAGACTTGACTAAGAATTAGGCAGAGAAAGATATGTCCCAAAGCAAACATAATCAACTTACCCCACAACTTGATGACAGATGGCAATGCTAAAGGAAGTCTGAATGCTTTGCCAAGCAAACAAAAGAAGATCTTATATAGGTCCTCCATGCAATAACTCACCAAGGTATAAAGATGAAATGTGTCCCTTTAATGAAGATTGACAGAAAGAGAAGACACCCTTTGCTCCATGGGACTTTCAGCTCCTAAATTTCCCTTTTTCAGAAAAAAAAGTATCCACCCTCATGAAGAACAGCGTGTCTGTTTTAATTGCACTTTGATAGATGGCTGAAGTATGGCTAATGTGTAGTATTCATGACCTTCACAATTCTTCTCTCACATGGCTTGGGAAAGTCAACCTTGGACATCAACTTCAACTGGCATTATGGTGGGATACAATCCAGAGGGAGAAGGTTGACCAGATTCCACACCATGGGTACATCCCCCTGAGTCTATCTGCAAATATCTTAGAGGGTTTAGTTACCTAAACTAATTAAGCTGCCCTCAACTGAAAGCAAAGTAGACCAACTAAAGCCAACGCAGAAGAGACAAGAGTGTCATTGGATTATGAAATGCTCTCCCACCATGAACCTGCTATTTAAGACTTCCTCTGTTGTGGTGCTTGTTGTTATTTTATTTGGATGAAATAATGTAGGACAAGAGCAAATAAAATAGTGGTGTTCTTTAGATAGTCCAATCCAGCCAGAAACCTAGGAATTATACAAGTAATGTCATCACTTTCTTCTCCCTCTTCTTCCTCCTCCTCCTCCCATTCTCCTTATCTTTCTCCCAATCATTTATGATGTTTTTCCAAAGCATTTTCAGATCACTTTTAGTCAAAAAAT
>JANHZU010000837.1:105860-116229 GCA_032468055.1 Acrochordus granulatus
AAAGCCAGCTGGGAAGGGTGATCACATGACCCCGGGACGCTTCAATTGTCATAATAAGTGCTGGTGGCCAAGCACCTGAATTTTGATCACGTGACTGTGATCCACAGTTGTAAGTGTGAGGATTGACCATGCATCGCTTTTTTCAATGCTGTGTAACTTTGAACGGTCGCTAACTGATTGGTTGTAACTTGAGAACTATCTGTAATGTTCGTATCGCGATTTTTTAAAAAGAAACACGGATAGGATGCAATCACTGAAAGCTCTTTTTAGCCCTCTTATGAATTCTTTTGCCTCTTTCTATCTCTCCACTCGGTCCTGATTGCCTGAAGCCTAGTTTTATGTAGATGGCTCAGTAAGTTTAAAAATCTTAAATTAAGAAGATTAGGCTTGCTTTCCTTTCACCTCTGTTAATGTGCTTCTTAATCCTCGGTCAGTCCTCGCACATTTTATGGGGTGCTAACAGCAGCTTCCTTTTCTCCGAGCAATCAAAAAATACATCTTTAGATTGTCCTTGGGATCGACAGATCCTGGCTTTTGTCTCTGAATATTCCCATTAATCCAGGTCATGACAAGTAGTAAAAATTGCAAATACATTTTTTGCAGAAGTTTCTTAAAAAGGCAGCTGGGCTTTAATTACAAGATGTTATCGGAGACGTTTCAACTTCTATCCAGGAGGCTTTTTCGATCCATCTGAAAATGACCTTAGCTTTTGCTGCTTCCGCAGGTGGCCCCCAGGGGCACGAATTACAAAAAGGAGAGACCCGCCTCTTTCTCAGGAGTATCGATGAGGAAGGCATGGGCTTTGAGTATGCGATGTTTCTGAACCCTCCGGAGAATAGGATGGTGGGTCTCTTTCAAGTGGGGCCCTATCTCGAGGGGCCGACGGGGTAAGCTTGAAACGAAAAAGGCCCCAGCTCTCTGGTTTGCGAAGGCCCCTTAATACTTCTGTGGAGCTTCAGACTAAGATTCCGCACTCAGCTGATCCCGGTCTTCGTGCCAAGTAGATCACACTGGGGGGAAGCCGATCTTGCTAGGGGAAAGCAAGAGTTAGCCTTAAGCCGATGTGACCAGCATTATACCCCTGGTTGCACCCACTCTCCCCGTTTCTGGGGGTGGGAATTGAGTTCCTGGCTTCGGGTACAGATCCTCCCTGGAAGGCGGTTAGGTGCAGCTGCTCCCTTGCAGCGATCGTTATGAAGCAACCTCCTGATGGTTAAACGATGCAGCGCATCTCTTCGGCTTGCACATCTCCTGGCTTGGAATCTTATCAAAATAATGCGCTGCTGCGAAGCGCTTTCGGCCCCCTTCGGGAAGGGAGCTCAGCGTAGCTCAGCTTCCCCGGCCATAAATTCCATCCTCGCTGTCCAAGCCACTTTGGGGCAGGGCCCCCTCCTCTTCCTTTCCTCCTTTCTTGTCTTCCCCTCCAATTTTTGTTTTTTTTCCTTTCTTCGCCTTCCAAGGTTTGCCCACGGTGGTTCCATTGCCACCATTCTCGACAGCGTGCTGGGGGGGTGCGCCATGCACGTCGGCCGCAGGGTGATGACCGCGAACCTCAACATCAACTATAAGAGGCGAGTGCCTTTCCGAATAAGGAGGAGGACTTGGCGTGGGCCAGGGGAAATTGAGGGGGGGGCTTTTGCGCTTCAGGGCACCAGGTCTGACCCGGTTCTTGGGGGGAGGTTGTGAGGCTGATTCCCGAACCATTTTTCCGAAGCAATTTCCAATTTGGATCTACTGATGATGCAGTGGGAGGAATAAGTAGGAAAAAGCAAGCCAGACTACACTTTTCTTGACGAATTCCAACTTGATTCTGAACAGCCTTTTTTTGGGGAGGGGGGTTAATCTTTGGTCCTGCTTTGTCTTTATTTGTTAGATGTGTATTTGTGCATATTTATTTGTGAGATTTATACACCGCGCATTGCGCGGCAAGCTACTCAGAGCGGCTTACGTTAAAATAGAGATAAAATCCATAATATTAAATGTAACAGTAAATTAATAGTAAATTCTCTTTACCATTAAATATCCCACCGTCTCGTAACAATAAGCCCGTTTTCCCCTCTTTCAGCCCTGTTGAGCTGGGCTCTGTGATCTTGGTAAAAAGCAAACTAGACAAGTTCGAAGGCAGGAAGATCTTTGTGAGCGGCCAAATCTGGAGTGCGGACGGGCAGACCCTCCATGCAGAGGCCACTGGTAAGCATAAGTAGTCCTCGACTTATGATCAAAATGTCCACCGCTAAGCTACGAGGTCATTAAGCGAGTCATCACATGACCATGCCCAATTTTATGGCCTTTTTTGCTCTGGGTCGTTAAGCCAGCATAGCTTCCCCCGCTGACTTTGCTTGCTGGGAAGGCCACTGCCATGTCGTAAATACACGCCAGTTGCCAGCTCCTGAACTTTGGTCACATGACTGGAGAGGCTGCAATGGTCATAAAAGCGAGGAACAATCATAAGTCACTTTCAGTGCCGTTATAACTTTGAACGATTGCCAAGCAAATAGCCATAAGTCAAGGACTACTTGTCTGTGACTTCTTTGACTTTGACGACAGCAGCCAGTGCCCTTCTGGAGTTAGCCTCTTAGTTTTTCCCGGGTCCAGGAAGCAGACCCCCACCAAAATCCACATCTGTGGAGTTGAGAAGGACCTCCCTTGGTCCCCCATCTCTCAAAGGTCATTCTTTCGACAATATCAAACCGCAGAAGACTATTACTCTACTTATGGGGAATAGAAGACGCCTAGAGTACCCCCGTGCCCCCTATTTTCTGGAGCACGCAGCAGAGATGGGGGCAATAAAGAAGCAGTTGGTGCCACGAGATTGTCCACCTTCATGCAGGGGAGTGTGGCTGACCCCCTGGCCTAACCTCAGACCTAAGAATCAAGAATCCTTCGACTGAGGTGTCCAGGTTCCCTTTTCGATGTCCCCCGATGAGCAGCGATCTTCCTGGTTTGCTTCAACCTGCAGTCTCCAACCTGGTGCCCCCCCCCAAGATTGCAGCTCCCAGTATTCCAGGTTCTCTGCGGCCTTTGAGAAATGTCGGTTCGGTCAGGAGGGAGAGCCAAACTGTGGTCGCCTGAGTCATGTTTTGGTAGCGGGGTGAACCACAGGATTTCCTCCCTCTGTTTTTCAGCCCTCTTCGTCCAGCCGCAACCCGGCTCTCTGCCCCTTCGAGAAGCGAAGTCGAGCAGCTCTCCTTAGCAAGCCCCCGGTCCCGTTTACCAGCCGCTGCCAGAGTTTCATCGGTCTCCCACACTCTCTCCAACTATCTTGGCGCAGCGTGTGAAGAAGAACGCAGCCTGCCCCGATTTGGTGTCGCACACTTTGTCGTGCCAAGCGAGGAAGGCTGTAAATCCGAAAAGAGCACTCTGGACTTCCCGTGTGACCGTCACTTCCTAGGTCTCGTCTGCGTGCCCTCGTGCTGCTAACTCCCGATGGGTGTTTTCTGGCTGCTTCCAAACTAAGTCCCCTTTCCGAGTATTTTTCTCCTGCAATCAGGGAATAAAGTTCCTTTCCCCCTGGAAGCTGGTGCAGAGGTGGGATCGGTGGACGACAGGTGCCTCTGTCTTCTGCAGGGCAGGGAATGGAGGCGCACGAGAGGTGTTGTCAAGGGTGGGGCTGGAGCGTCTAGTGATACGTGATGGCAACTTAGCCGAAGCAAAGACATCCGCGCCTCCTCTCGGACTGGCATTTTCCTTCTCGGATCTCATCGCCTTCGCCCTCTCTTGGTCTTCATCTTTCTGGCTGCAGCTCTCTTCATCCAGCTGGACATGAGGAATGCCTCCCCTCCAGTGACCAGCTCCAGCTGATTGTCCCAGTTCACAGCGACTCTTTCTGGGCTTCTCAAGGGAGCCTGAACTTCCTTGGGAAATGCAGCCTGTGGGTGTATTTGCACATCCTTGAAGGAAAATGACCTCTGGCTCTCCCCAGAGACTCAGGCCTTGTATGGGTTTCTCTTTAGATCTTCCAAGGGGAGAAGGAATTCCAAAATGACCGATGGCCTCTTCCTGATTCTCAGTGGGTTGGGGGAAAATTTATCCAAATCTTTGGGAAATGGGAATTTTTTTCTCACTTTCCCAAGCTTTGAAATACAAATATATCGTTTCAGTTTGGAAATGCCCTTTCTAAAATAATAAAAAAATGAGTGAGTGGCCTTAGTTATTTGAAGGATGAGGCTTTCTGCAGCAATTTTGCTTCTAATTTTGTTCTCAAATCAACACGATTAGAGTTTTTACTCTTTCTGTATTTGTAGAGCTCCATACAGGTTCAATACCCAGCAGGCCTAAGCTGGGAGGGGGAAAAATGTTCTTGGAAAACTAACAGTGATTGTTCTCAGGGTGAGAGGAAACCATTCCCTGGTTTGATGACTCACGTAGGGACAGTTGATGTTTTTGTGTGTTCTCAGCACGGAAAGTACTAACACTGTACCTTCTTTCACCACAGCAAAGCGTTAGGTGGCCCCACGTGTTTATTCCGTGGGAGATAGCGTTGTGCTGTCACGGAAGGGAGCAAGATGGTGCGAGCCACCCAGAGTCACTTTGCAGACTGCAGTGGGCGGCATATGCATTTAATGCGTAAGAGAGGCGCAAATTATTAGCTGAAGCTTGACCTGTACAGCACGCCCTCTTCACCCCGCTCTGGAGATGCGTTTCGTCTCCCGCCTGGAGAAAGGGAAGCTGTTTCACTGATGGCCCCAGAAAGAAAGCTCTGACTTCAAGACAACGTCGAGCTGGCTCGAGAAGGTCCACTGCTGCTGATTTTGCCCTTGGCATCTTGCAGCTGGAGACTCCTAAGCAATGGAGCCTCAAGTATCTTCCCTTGGAGAGGGTCTGAGTTCAAGAAACCCCCGGGCTGGAGAAGGGGAGTGTTGAAGTCGGGTCCAAGGAGCATCCTTGATGTTGTTAACAGTTTTCACCTGTTTTGCTGCTGGGCTCGGCCGGGAGCTGTCCGTGGTGCTGCCGTTGCGGGAGCTGTCCGTGGTCCTGAAGCTGACAGGGGTGGTCTTGTGTTGATGGGTAAGAACGGAGACCCACGGAGCATTGGTATCATGGTCTCGGAACCCCAAGTGGTCCTGCATTCCAACCATGGCCCGAAGGAAACATTGAGCATCCTGAGGGTATGTCTGGTCTGCAAAGAGGATGGCCGGTGCTCGGGATTCGTAGAGAGAACGACCTCAAGGGGTGAAGGGAAGAGACGCTGCCTAAGGAACGGTCAGATAACAGACGGCGTGGCCCTTGTCTGCACAACGGACTCCGAAAGGGCGCCTTCAGACGTGCAAGGTTCTGTTCGTGTAGGTAAGGCAAGAGGGCGAAGTGAAGGGGATGATGTCCTGGGATTGCTCCAAGGGTAGCAAAAGAGCCTGAGGTGGGCTCCCGAAACGGTACAGTGGCAATCCAGGCGTTGCGACTGCTTTTGTTGTGAGTTCTTGATCATGCCTGGAGTTCAAACTTGCCTTCTATCCCCTGGACGTCTCTCTCTCTTTAAACTGTCGCTTGTGCCGCTGGAGCAGCCGTTTTCAGCCCAGAGTCGCTCGTAGTGAGACGGGCAGTGAATGAGTTTAACAATAAGTAAGATGTGTGGACTTCAGTTCCCAGAATTCCCCACCCAGCATGCCTGGACTTCAGTTCCCAGAATTCTGGGAGTAGAAGCCCACGCATCATCAAGTCACCAAGTGGGAAAAATGCATCCCAGGAGCTTTCAGCGGCATCACTCTCGGGCCCCAAGATGATAGAGCTGAAAGGATCCCTTGAGGTCCTCCGCGGACTCTGCGCTAAACGTGGGCCTCGAATTGTCCCCTGGCTCCTGGGTTTCCTCAGCCCGGCGGGCCTGCCTTGCTTTGAAGGGCCGCGCCACGCCGGCTCCCCTTCTGCCCGCTCCAGTCTCCCAGGTTTCACTTCCTAAACTGGGCTTCAATTCCCCCCCATCCGTGTTGGCTCACATCTTGGGGATAAGAAACTGGTCTTGTCTTTGGCTGTGTCCACGGAGGCTGCCGCATCGGGAAACGCTGAGCCAGCGCCAGAAGTGGTCATCTGATTGCCACCAAGGGCGGCCTGAGAGACCCGCAGACGCAAGCGATGCCGGGTCTGAGTTGTCCCCTTGCCCCGCACCAAAGTGCAATCCAGCTGTTAATTCCCTGCAAACTAGACATGGAAATGCAAGATGCTAGTTTAGTTCTTGAGGCCTGCTGGCCCTCAGCAGCCCGGTGTGGATGGTTTCTTCACCCTCAGCACATCGCCCCGAGCGGCAAAGCCTCCTTTTTCCAGGCCCGTCACCGTCTTTCCATAAATACAAAGCTGCTGCTCGCTCATCCAATTGTCGGTGTCCGGAGCGTTTGCTCCGAACTCCTCCTCCTGCTCTGCCGCTGAAAAGGTCATGTTTTCATCACCCAGCTTAGCAGCGGCAATGTTTGCATTCTGCCGGTTGTCGGAAAGGATGCTGGATTTACGGAAAAAAACAACACCGCAATGTGCCGAGCCAGAGGGACGGGTCATAAGGATTGCGAAAACCAGACCGCATCACAGCAGTGGGCTGCGCTCTTGGTTTTGTTTTTTGCCTGAAAGTATTTGCAAACATTTGCCGTGGCTTAAAAGAATGGCTCCTTTGTTCCTCCTCGGTGCGCAAAACCAGATTGCGGAGGCAGCCTGCCAAAGGCGCGCAACGATTGTGTAGCCTGTTGCAGACTTCACAAGGGTGCTCGAGACGGTCCGAGATCTCCGGGATTTCCCGGGCCAAATCCAGCTCTCCATCCTGGTTGCCCTGGATTGTCTTCTGAAAGGAGCCCTCAACTTCGACCCGCCGAGCAGGGTTGCCGTTGCGGAACTCCCCGATGCTGTCTTTGCGGTGAACAACAAACCGTGGTGACGTCGAAGAGCTCCAGACTATAAACAGCAAGATGGAAACTCCACATTGTGCCGGCTGGAGCCTCAGGTGGCCACGAACACAGGTGGGACGTGGTCGGAGCGAAGGGCTGAGGGCAGAGAGAGCAAGAAGGTCCGCAAGGTGATTTGGGGAGGAGGATTAGGGCGGGAGCGGAGGGGCCGGGTTTCCCTGAGAGGCGGGCGAGAGGCACCCCGTTTTCCCTGAGGGGGAGAAGGAACGTGTGTGTCTTTGCAGGCCTTCGCAAGGCCGAGGAGGGGGACATAATGGCGGGCTTTGCCGCCTCTCTGAACTTCTTGGCATGTTTCTTTCTGCTGCTGCTGCAAAGTTGCTCTAAAGTGAGGAAAAGCGCAGGAAGTAAATAGAAATAGGGAGCCACTCTGAGCCGCTTGCTCTGAGACGGGAGGTGTGTAAGTCTAATGTCTATGTGTGTCTGTGTGGAGGGAGGGAGGGAGCAAGGCTCGAGCGTTCCACTCCTTTCGTGCGGGTTTCTGTTTTCCTGCTCTGTCTTCTGCCGTTCCACCTATTTCTTGGCTTTTTGGCTCTGGTTCAAGGAAGAGAAGGGAAGCAACTCTGCACATGTTCGGAGGCATGCTCTTCTTTGGCCAAATGGGTCAGCAGGCGCGGAGGGGAGTGCAAACCATAGAAGAGGGTGCCTGGGAAGTGGAGGGCCTGGGTGCGTCTTGCACGCACCCCCCCCGCCTCTGCTCCGCATTTTCTGATCTTCCACAGCTCCTGACATCTCCGCCGGGACATGATCTCCATCAGCAGCTCAGAGGTGTTGAGTCACACTTGGGCAGGCAGCCACCGCCACAGCTCCGCGCGGATGTGCCGATCCCCTGCCGGGTCTCTCTCCGGCGCGGAAGGGCGCCTGGCAAGGCGTTCAGAAAGGGAAACGTTCTTGACCCACTTTTATTTCCTTGTGCAAAGCATAGGACGTTTTGTCTCTGCGCAAAATGCCAGGAACCGTGAAAGGGGGAGAAACGCTTCCTCCCTCGCAGGTTCTCTGGGTTTGAAAGAGGTTTTCCCTCTGCCAAGGAAGCACATCGGGAGGGAGCAGCCCTCCCCCAAAGAGCTAATCCGGACTTGTGACTTTCTTCAGTCTTCCTTCCTCTTCATCTGCAGAAGGTGTTTGGGAAAAAGTCTGGGTTTTTTTCCTTTTGAGTTGGAATTTTTCTCCCAAATGAGCTCCGAAAACTTCAGAGACGGTTCCGCGCTCCTGAAGCTGCTGGCAAGAAGCTCAGACTTAACTCAGTCCCGTTTGCAGGTGATCTCGGTGAGTTGTAACCGATCTTCCTCCTATTTCCTCCCAGATCTACGTGAGAGAATCGTCTTCCACCCTGGGGCGGCCTCGTGACTCTCTTGCCGCTGCCTGAGCTGAGATGTTTTCCAAGCGAAAGACCCCCAACGTCCAAGCCGCGTGCCCCAATGTGCTTACCCCTGACAGAATCCCCTCGTTTTTTATCCCACCCAATCTTGCCACCCTACAAGGCCGGCGTTCAGCAGGGAACCCCAGGGCGAGGGAGGCAACAGCTCCACCTTCCAGAAATGAGGGCGCTGCGGTGCAGGAAGGAGGCCAGGCGGGTGCACAACTCCGTGACACATCCCCCACAGTCCATGTCCTGAGCTCAGTGGACTTGGCATGCCTGCAGGAAAGCCCCAACACGTGGCGGCGGGAATCGCTGTTCCACAGCAGGCAACTGCCCCGGCGAGGGCGAGGGCCCCGGCTCTCCTCCCCATGGGCAAGGCCCCTTTCGCAGCCCAGTCCAGGTCTGGACAGTGACACTGCCTCTTCCCCCGAAACATCCCCATATAATTCCCCACTACCCACACGTCCTCCCGCCAGCCTTCTGCCTTGCCATGGCTATGGGCATCGCCAGCGGTTAGCATGCCGCTCCACCCCCAGCAGCGTGTCCCTGAGGCCCAGTTCCTTATCCATGGAGGACACTAGCTCTGCAGACACCAGCCCCTGCTGCCTGCGCCGGGAGGCCGATCCTCCGTGGGTCTCGCCAGGGTCTTGGACCCTCACGCCGCTTTTCCCACTGGACTTGATCTGTTGCCGCCAGCGCATAACCAAAGAGGTGACGCTGAAGGTGAGCCAAGGGGGGCAGCTGCGCCTCTCCAGCGAGTACCTCCAGCCGCAAAAGAGCCTCCGGGTGCGTCTGGTCAGCGCCGAAGGCTTCTACCCGCTGCATGGCAACCCCCGCCACATCCACTGCTGTGTGGCTCTGCAGCTGCGGCCAGGCCTGAGCCAAAGGCAGTGCAGCGCCATCGTCAAGAAGAGCCACAACCCCATTTTCAACGAGGATTTTTTCTTCGAGGGGATCACCCCGGAGGAGCTTCCCCGGCGCAGCCTGAGGATCAAAGTCCTGAACAAAGCCTGCAGCCTTTGGCGCGACGTGGTGCTGGGCGAGTGGGACGTCCCACTGGATTCTCTCCTGCCCTGAATGGGGGATCCCGGTGGAGGAAGGCTGGGAATTGCACTGGTGTCCTTGGGGATGGCAGGAAGGGGACAGCTGGTCTTCTCCCATCTCTGTGTCTTGCCGGTCACGAGGGAGACTAAGAATTGACTTCCAGCCATCTCTGGTAGACCATATGTTTAACGACCATTCAGAGTAATGATGGTGCTTAAATGACCAGTCATTAGGACCAGTCCTTGCACTTATGACATCACAGCAGCCCCACTGGCATGTATTTACAACAGCTGCAGTGTCCCAGGGTCACGTGATTGCCATTGACAGCCATTCCAGATGACTTCTACAAACAAAATCAATAAGGAAAGCGGGATTTGCTAAACGACCTCATGATTTGCTTAATGACTAGGCGATTTGCTACACGAGCATGGTAAAATCGGGCACAACTCACTTAACAATCACATCAATTCACAGGGGAAGTTCCTATCCCAATTGTGGTCATAAGTTGAGGATTCCCTGTATTCTTGATCTGGGCAACGGCCACCAGAGGGAGCTCTGCTGCTCTTGGTCAGCACTGCCCCTTTGAGGCAGAAGGTGGTCGAGACTCCATCCAGGTTCAGTTCAACCATTTGTCCTTGGTATTTTCCCCAGGGGTCGTCAGTTGTCCGAATGCACCACATCTTTCATGGTGTCCCTAAGGGCAAGTTCCGTGGCAGGGTGGCCCCCACATTTAGGGGCAAACCCAGAATTGTGGCATTGCAGCGGAAAGACCAACATTTCCCTTCCACTTTCACGGGGTCGGACCGGCATTAAGTCAGGGGTTGAACTAGATGACCTTGGCATACCCGCAGCCTGGAATTCTCCCCTCCGAGTGTTTGTTCCTGAAACCTGCAATAGTTGCTTTCTGGAAATGCACCTTTGGCAGAAGATGTCTAACTTTGCCTCTTATGTGTATCTTTAAGGAACAGGATTGTAACTATGGGCTCATTAAAAACACCAGCGTAGACACACGAAAAGTGTTTTTATTTTCTGCACTTGGTTGGCCTGTCCTTGTTGCTTCAGTCGGATACTTGGGGGGGCCGGGGGG